>JAASLG010000128.1:0-42973 GCA_013365235.1 Cercospora sesami
GGCTGTTAGTTTAGCAGTTCAATGGCTAGGAGAGACTAGGATGGACTTGTTGGACGTACAATCCGGGCCTACTCCACGTGGGCGCGCGGCATGTGAAAAGGCGGCACATTCGAGGGCCACCAGGGCTACGGCTGCACCTCTCATGTTTGCTCGCGAATTGGCTAAAGGGAAGGGAGGTGAGCAGCGAAGACAATCGAGGAGCGGTGTTTCTGGACAGCTTGCATCCCAGCAAGTGAGCCGAGTCGCCAAGATTTCTGGGAGAAGGCGGTGGTCTCCATTCTCCTCCCATTTGTGCTCCACAACATCATCCTCCTCCACATGCACATGCACCAAACGAGCTTGTTGTGCGATACACTCGAACCATCGGGCATCACACGCGAGATGCACCCGCCATCATCACCCGTATCTCTGATATGCGCCTCCACTGTCGACCACCGCCGCGGGAGTGTCTCCGAGAGCGATGATGGATGTTGGGCGGTTCAGGTGTCGCTGGAGACGCGATGAAGCCATGTCGCGCACCAGTCCCCACCGTGATGCATGGCTCGCTCCTGTTGGGTGAAACTTCCCTGCGTAATGCAGAACCGCCATTTCTGCCTCGAACACCCCATGACTTCCACACTTCTTCGTCACTTCACACATCTCTCGTTGCAGCTGCTGACCTCTACATCCTCCGTCTTCCCCTCGCCGGCCGAGTCATGGCACTGCTCAAGGCTGTAGGAGTTGCGCTCGCAGCGCTGATCACCTTCACCGCTGCAGATGTGTCGCAATGTGTGGGTGCTTGAGTGCAACACCTCACTCAAGATCTACTGACTGTTCACCAGTGCCGTAGCCTGGAAATCAAACTTGGAAGACAATTCTTGTACAGCCACAACGACACCGATTTCGCCGCAGAAAACGCACGCTGGTCGACCAATGCTCGTCTCGATCCAGCTTGTATCATCAAGCCACATTCTGCCGTGCAGGTCGCCAAAGCTGTAACTGTTCTGGTGGAGGGCGAGTGTGAATTCGCCATCAAAGCTGGGGGTCACACGCCTTGGTCTGGAGCGAACAGCATCGACCATGGTGTTGTCATTGACCTCTCTTTCCTCAATCGGACAGCTCTGTCACCCGACAGAAGCTTCGTTCGGCTCGGCGCTGGAGGCACTTGGGGCCATGCCTACAATCAGCTCAACGGAAGCGGAGTGGCAATCCCTGGCGGTAGAGTCAAGACTGTAGGCGTAGGAGGTCTTGTTCTGGGCGGCGGGTACTCGTGGCTCACTCCCAAGGTTGGCTGGGTCGCGAACAACGTCATCAACTACGAAATTGTGCTTCCTTCGGGAGAGGTAAGGAACGTCAACGCCAGTAGTGACAGTGACCTCTTTATGGCGTTGAAGGGCGGTGGCAACAACTTTGGCGTCGTCACCAGCTTTGACATTGCTACTTTCAAGCACGACCAAAAGATCTGGGGAGGGTATTTCGCACTTCCCACATCGGACACAAACACGACCTTCCAGTCCTTTCAGCAGTTCATCGAAAAGGTGGCCCAAGGAGATGATAATGCTTCGTTGGTGGCTCTCGAATTCGTGCACACCAAAAATGCATCCCAGGATCAGATCATCAATTGGGTGTCCTCGATCGATGCAGTCAATGAGACCTCGGCACTTTGGGCCTACGATCCGCTTTTCTCAGGAAATAAATTGGCGAACAGCACGGGTTGGACGACATTCGCTGATTTTCCAAACAGTATTCCGCCGGTTGCTCGGTGAGATGTCCTTTATCCTTTGTCATGATGCGATCTAATCTGAGCAGGGTGACATTTGCAACTGTGACGGTACAACCGATGGGCATTGACTCTGGACCAGTACTCGAGAAAGTCCACCAGATTACGCGGGATGTCTACGAGACGCTGAGCCACGTTCCGGATCTGGCCTGGGATGTTCAGTACGAGCCACTTCCGCGTGTTTACGATGACCGCGGGCTGGCTGATGGTGGCAACATCATGGGCCTCAATTACACGACAAAGAATTTAGTAATCGTTTTCCTCATGCCACTGTGGTAAGTCTGTTGCATGAGTGTAGGCGATGCGAGCTAATGTGTCAACAGGGAAGATGCTCGCTACGATGACGAGATTAACACCGCAGTACAAAAATGGCTAAAGCTGGTCCAAACATACATCGCTGTGCACGACGTCGGCTATCCGCTCGAGTACCTGAATTACGCTGCGCCATTCCAAAAGCCGCTTGCAAGCTACGGAGCGCAGAACTTGCAATTCTTGGAAGAAGTCAGCAAGAAGTACGACCCAGACCAGGTCTTCCAGAGGCTCGTCCCTGGTGGTTTCAAGCTCAATTGAAGACCATAATTTGATGGAATGTGCTGTCTAATGTAAATACTGTCGATATCTCAGACCACTGTTTTCCAGCCCCAGCCACCCTTGCTGACTCTACACACACAGATCAGAGCGGCTGCCACGATCGTCATGATGCCACCATATATCCAGATCTCGTTGTACCCACTCGCACTCAAGATCGCCCCGGAAATCGGCGTCCCAACCAAAATACCTATACTGGTCACAGAGAAACCCATGCCCATTCTCGTCCCTATCAGACCTCGGTTGGCTGTGATATGGACGTAAATTGTCGCGGGGAGAGATACAAAGGTTCCCGAGAAGAATCCATATAGCGCAGAAATGGCAGCCACGGAACCAAAGGAATTCGTCGCAACAAGACACAGGCAAAGGATCCCAGTCATCAATGTGCAGGGAATTATCACATTGAATGGCCCGATGCGATCGGCCAAAAGGTTGGGCAGCACTCGTCCGAAGGTCGACGCTGCATTCAAGATTGCAAGGAGGTAGAACGCCAGGTCCGGAGATGTCCCTAATGCGAGAGCGTAAGACTGAATGTAGAAGAATGGCGTGTATCTGCAGCGATGTAGTCAGTTTCACCATCGATGGACCTGATCGCCAGAGCAAAGCACTTACAGCCCAAGGAACCCAATAAAGGTGCCTAAAACGAAGAACGTAAATGGCACCTCCTTCCACGCCGCCAGGTCCAGAAACTCGCGCCGTCCAGCAGGCAAGACTCTGATCCTCAGTACTGCACAGCTCACTCCCAGAGTCGCCAGCTCCAGGAATCCCAGCACCCTCGTCGTCCAAGCGAATCCAATCGCGGGCTGTAACCGATAGAACACAATGGGATACACCACGCCACCAATGCTCGAGCCCGCTGCCGCAAGTCCCACCGCCGTTGCTATTCGCGTGCTAAAGTATGTCGATAACACCGCCACGCATGGAATGAAAAGACATCCGGTCCCGATGCCGATACAGATTGCTTGTGAGAGAATTACCTGGTAATAGCTTGTGCTCAAGGACAGCATCATTTGACCGAAGACAACGAGAAATGTCCCCGTGAAGACGAGCGATCGGGCATAGCCGGAGTCGTAGATGGGGCCTGTTAGACTTCCTACGAATAAGAGCAGTGTGGCCTGTATGCTACCGATCCAGGAGATGGCGCTGGGTGAGGATGTGGAGAGGAGACCGGTTTCATAGTAGGTCTGGTAAGTACCGCTTGAAAGGACTTGCGGTCAGTCACGGTCCTTTCCCTTCTAACTGGGAGGTTACTCTGTTCACTCACAATGTGTTTACGATCCCCCAGGTATTCTGTTGCGCGAAATTACCAGGTCAGCATTTCTCATCCTTTGGTCAAATTTGTGGTGAGGAAGCACACATCCTTACCATGAACAAGAAGAAACTCGACACAACTTGCAGCCACGCCCAAAGCCCTCCATTCGGTACACTCTTGATATTATGCACGCTCGGTTTCGATGAAGCTTTCGTTGCAACTCGTTCCAGATCGTTCGATTCTTGCCCGTCTTTCTCGTCAGATTCACGTTCAGTAAAAGGTGGTTCGGCGGCTTCGATTAATTCCTTTTGGCCAGTAGTAAGATCATGGTCGATGTTGCTGTGTTGATTGATATTGCGAGTCTCGGCCTCCTTCCCCAGATCACTCGCCGAAGACCGCGACATCTCTCTTAGATCTCTCGGCGCTCCACAAAGCGTAGTTTTCGATCGCTTGGCGGCGATGCTGCGTCTGCGGCGCAGAATGCTTTACACTTTCGCTTTCGGTCACCATAGATGAGGAGGTGTCTGTTGATGATATCTCTATTTCACCTCGTTTGTGGTTGGACTCCGGTGTCTCGAAATCATCATTTTCGAAAGAGCGGTCGCGAACGAAACGAAGTAGAGGAAGGTACCTTGTTCTCTCCACGATTGTCAATCACTCGCTCGCCCAAGGAGTGTCGCTCCCATCTAAAGTCCGCCATTTACGCCGCCGAGCCCGAAAGCGGGCACCGTCTACCCGCGGCAGATGGGGTTTGCGACTCGCTAGAGGTGCCGCTTTGCCGGGCCGTCAAACAAGTGGGAGATCGAGAGAGATGGACAGAAGATACATCGTCACGATTATCTTGGGTCTTTCCATCACCGCGTCGTTGCGAATTGGTCAGCTTGGTATGTACCGCTATTGATGACTTCTGACCTTCGGGTACGCAGACATGTGAATGCGCATGTGCTTGAAGCTGTGCGAATCACATAAAGAGGCTTTCGTGCGAGAGATGAGACGTTGTGATCGGCAGGATGTATTCCTGCACGCCCCACGTGCGACGGCAATACGTACATCTGCCGCCTTGCTGATGCGAGATGTCACGCAGGGAACCAGAATCTGAGAGGAGCGGTATTCGAAAGCGGCAATTTTTGTCATCATCTCAGCTTACCTGATGATGATACTTGGTGCGAGAATGAGTCTGCGGGTGTCACAGAACTCATACGTGAAAGACATTGTATGGCAGGACCCAAAGGAAGAAGAGGCACGAAAGAAGCGCTTTCAATGGAATAATTCTACACACATTTTTGTTGTCTCTGACGCTGATACAAAAGTAGCTCAATCGCACACGCACTATGACTGCGCATTCCCTAGCATTTGGAAACCACAGCGAAGACTTATATAGGCTCGTCCCTGGGCTCGATCAAGATCTCGTTGACAGCAATGTGTTCAGGCTGCTTCAGACCATATACGATAGCATTTGCCACGTCCTCAGGATCCATGATCTTCGCCCCACTCGGTTGTCCATATGCTTTGATAGCCTCCTCATCACTGGACATGTTCAGCAGGTCTGTCTGGGTATTTCCAGGCTGCACAGCGGTCACTCGCAGACCTTTGCCCGCAGTCTCAAGGCGCAAGGACTGCAGAGTTGCTTCGACGAAGAATTTGGAGGCAGAGTAGACACCAAGACCAGGGAATACTTTACGCCCTGCGTCGGAAGAGATGGCCACGATGTGTCCAGCGCCACGCCTCAGCATACCGGGTACAGTCGCTGCGAGAACATGCAGCAGACCTTTGCAGTTGACGTCGACAGTGGTGTTCCACTCGTCTGTGTGTGCGTTGGCCATCATGGTGAAGTACATCACGCCGGCGCAAGAGACGAGAATGTCGACTGCGCCAAGCTCTTTCTCGGCCGTTCGAAGGAGGTCGTCAACTTGAGCCTTGTCTGTGACATCAGTTTGCTTGACAACGACCTTGCCTTCTCTGACTGCAAGTCGGCGCTTGAGACTCTCCAGTGCTGGTGTCCTGCGAGCAGCGAGGACAAGGTGGCAACCTTCAGCTGCAAGAGCACTCGCCACAGCGGCACCGATACCTGACGAAGCGCCGGTAATGACTGCAACGCGGCCAGTGAGGATACTCTTGCGCACTCTAAGAGCCGATCCTCCAAGAGCGCTGTTTCGTGCAGGGGGCTTCTCCAGCCATCCTCTGGCAAACCAATGTCGGGCATATGTCTCCAGGAGTATCGGATCAACCTTCGGTCGCTCCACAATGGCGCGGAAGGGTCTCGTTTGGGCGTTGTTGAGCACCACGATGTCACGCAAGAACCCAACACTTGGCATTCCGCTGCGCATGATGTCGACTGTGAAAGCTCCTTCGCCGCCCTTCAATCCGCCTCGTTTCTCGTTCCACAAGTTCACCCACTTGTCGAAGTCCATCGGTTCAGTGGGGTACCCAAGCTCCGCAAAGTACTGGAATACTTCCCTCGTCTCAATCGGATCTGGATCGCCCAAATGGAACACCAACTGCTTCGCATGTGTCTGATTGCCGAGGTGCACGATGGCTTTGCTCACGAAGTCGACAGGAGTCATTTCTGCCCTCCAGCCGCGAACGTCTGGATAATAGCCCAAGTGTATCGATTCCACGAACAACGCAGTAAGCAGATCCCAGGCATTAGCAGCGCCAGTCAAGCTGTGTCCAGAAATGGTTCCCGCGCGCAGAATTCTCACAGGAAGGCCGCGACGCCCAGCTTCAAGCACAAGCTGTTCTGCAGCCCACTTTGTTTGGCCATAGCCGTCAGGAATCTTCTCAGGCACAGCGTCCACGTAGAGCATAGCATCTTCGGGCCAGCCGTGACCAGATTCGGAACGAGGCAGGACTCCGTTGGTAGACACATACTGAACAGTGGCGCCGCCCATGCATGCTAATCGCAGAATTTCCTTCGTGCCATCAACATTGCTTGCTCGCAACGCAGCGTACGGGTATACAAGATTAACCTGTGCAGCGGCGTGGACAATCACTTGCACTCTATCAGCGAGCTCACTGAACTTCTCTGGAGCCAACCCGAATCGTCTTCTAGGCAGATCGGCAGGTAGAACCTCGACGCGCTCCATGACGGAGTCGCTCCATAGTCCCAGGTCGATGAGATTCCTTCGTATCCTTGCAGTGCAACCAGGCTTGTCTTCTTCCGAGGATTCAGGAGAACGAACCAGACAGATTATCTGAGCCGACGTCCCCTCCAAAAGTTCGTGAAGTAAGAAAGCACCAAGGAAACCAGTTGCGCCGGTAAGCAGTACTGTCTTCGCATCCTTGAGAGCACAAATTTTCGCTCCATTCGGCTCGATGTCGCGATCCAGGTTCGAATCTTTGCGCAACACAGTCGGGAGATCGGATTGTACTGCGGCAATTGTACCATCTCGCACCTCGCGAACAGTGTGTAGATGGCTCTCGAGCGTCGGCGGATCAGCCAGTCGTCCCACAGGAATGCGGAAGCCAAAACGCCTAGAAAGCTTGGTAGCCAACGCCGCGAGCGAAAGCGAGTGACCGCCAAGATCAAAGAAGCTGTGCTCTGGCTTCAATTGCTTTCGCTCCGCGCCGAGAGTATTGGCCCACACCTCTGCAATATCGTCGATGCTGATGGGATCCTTGGCAGGTTTCGCGCCGTTTGCTGTTTTGACTGGAATGGGCGAAGGAAGACTCTTGAGGTCGATTTTCCCAGATACGCTGTGCGTGGGGAGTTCTTTCAGTTCCACCCAGAGCGTAGGAAGCATGTACTGTGCAAGATATGGCGTCAGGACCTTTCTCGCAGCTGGGCTATGGTTCTGATCATCAATCTCCACAATGGGTCGGCCGCTGCCAGCTTCGGAGTCCTTCACAAAGTAGGCTACCAGCTGGCGATCCAAGCCATCTCCATGTGCAGTGACCGCGCATTGTCTGACGGCTAGGTACTTAGTAACAGTATCTTCGACCTTCGCAGGGACGACAGAATAGCCACGAAGCTTGATCATGGTACCAGTACGTCCGGTAATCTCCAACAAGCCGTTCTCATGTAAGATCGCAAGATCGCCTGTTCTGTAAATCCGTGCGTCCGGGTTGTCGCTGTTGAAGTGGTCTGGCAAAAATGCTGCCGCGGTGGTCTCGGGACGATTCAGGTAGCCACGAGCTAGCAAGGAACCGCCGACATACAGCTCACCGCTGTTTCCAGGCTCAACTTCTTTCCCATCTTCGCCCAGAATATGGATATGCTCAGGTTCGAATGGTTTTCCGACAGGGCAGTTGACAGCGTCATCGCGGATCATATCCGCGACATCACCACAGGCGATTTCGTGTGTCTCGCAAGCGCTATAGCAATTCAGTAGTCGAACTTGTGGAAGAGCGTGGAGAGCTCTGCGAGCCAGGTCGTCTAAGATAGATTAGCACGTGGTTGGCATAAGCTTATTACGATCTCTACAATCGATTTGTGTGCGCAGTGCATTGCATGAGTATAGGCCGCACTTCTCGATCGCGATGAATTGGGGAGTGCAGAGTCTCTGGGCCATTGGTTTACTTACTAGAGACGACTTCACCGTTCAGCCATAAAGTTTTTAGATTCGCAAGTCTCGAGCCAATATCAGGAAATCGAGCAAGCACAGCTGCAAGCAATGTGGGGGTCATCAAAGTCTCTGTGACCTTCTTCGCAGATAGTAATTCTACTAGGGCGGCCGGGTCATAGCTGGACTCGTCGGGCACAGTCACGACCGTCGCGCCTCGAAGCAAAGGTCTGATGATTTCCCACACGAAGAAAACATTGCAAGCCACACGCGCGCCAGGTTCGACATCTGAGAGGCCAAATCGAAGATTGTATGACAGAACGGAGGCGCGATGGGGGTTCGCGATGCCTTTGGGTTTGCCCGTGGTGCCAGAGGAGTATGCAACGAATGCTAGTTTCTCGAGGTCATCGAGATTTGGGCCTTCTCCATTGGTCTCCGCATGGCCGTTGGTCAGTACTTCTTGATCTTCGTCGAGTACAATGCGAGGGATCTCGGGCTTGATCTTGCCGGTCTCGGATTCGTTGTGGATGACTACGACCGGCTGGGCATCTTCGATCACATCGGCCAGCAGATCTGGAGGGTAGGCAAGCTCGAGCACGAGATAGGCACCCCCAGCCTTGAGAGCAGCGAGGCAGGCGACAACATAATCGGCACTTCGTGGCAACAGCACGCCAACAAGGCTATCTCTCTTCACTCCATGTTGGCGAAGTTGGTGGGCGAGCTCGTCGACCTTCTTTGCGAGTTGCGCATACGTGTATGTAACTTTTTCGTCCTCGAGGGCTACCGCGTCTGGAGTGGCCTGCGCTTGGTTGTCAAATAGCGTGGAAAGGTCCTTGGTGGTGTCAATAATATTCATGGTCGGTGTAGTGTCATTTGGAAGTAAAACACAAGAAGTGAGTGCAAGAAGCGTGGAAGTTATTCAATGCCAGAAGCGATGTGGCTTGGCCTAGTCTCAAGTATCGGTTGAGAGCACAGCGCCCAGTTGAAGAGCATGCCGAGTTCGCATGCCAGGCGTGGCGTGCAAAACGCCCACGTCACAATGGGGAAACAATTACCTCTTTCAGCCGTTTCACTGGATATCACAGGACAAAGTATCGTCAATCGTTTACCGTCTCTCGCCGCGCTGCGTTTGGCAGGAGTGCAAGTACAGCACATGCGCTGCTGGACAAGGTGTCATGAACGAGTCTCCTACGGCCGCAATTGAGCCGGTGGATGACACAGATGGAGCGAAGTGGTCCAGAAGCGCGAGCATTCTCTGGCGGGTTGAGCGCCAAGCAATAGTGTCTCCGAAGGCTTTGCAAAATTCTTCTAACCTGGCACAAACCGGGCGAGGTCCTTCTCCGATTGGCGCTGGTGGACAGCATGGAACGAGCCTCAGTCGCACCCACAGCTCCAGTGCCGACGCGCGCATAGCGCGATAGTAGCGCGAGATTTTGCGAGCGTGATCGTGTCCAAGTTGTAGTTGTACCAGCGTTCACACATTTTGCAGCCAGTCAACAGCAGCTCCAGTCTGCTCGGACCCTCGCTTGGAATGTCGTGATTTGAGCTGCAGATGAGCTGACAGCACAATTCACGTCCCCACGAACCGCTTTGAACTCCAACATCCCACTTCTTCACGTCGACCTGCGAGTGCTGTGCTGGCTCCGAGCGTTCTGTGCGGCGTGCGCGTGGCGTTTGGTGGACTCGTGGTCAACTCGTGGGTCGAGTTCGCAGGTTGGCAGGCGACGGAAGCGGGATGGACATGCGTTGCGCCTGAACGGACGGTGGTCTGGCGTTGAAAGAGCTATCACATACCAGAGTGGCGTTGGGGTGGTATAGGAGTGTCGAAGGTGAGAAGATGCAGAAGATGGACACGAACAAGTGAAGTCGCTTCCCTCAAGTGGCAGTGGCACATTCGATTACCACTGGCGCCACGACTGGCCTTTCACGTGATCGCACTATGCGGAGTACTCTCTGTCCAAGCATGGCGAAGACTTCCGAAGTCACCAGGCTGGAAAGCGATAAGAACGGAACAGCCAACGAGGAACAGCATCGTCTCGAGCCAACGCTGGCCATCGACCGCACCTGCTCGATACCGCGAACACCCTGATGTTTCCGACGCCACAAGTAGTAAAATGCCGTCACGAGCCCGGACTGCTTACTGCCTCACGGTCTCATTTGATCTATGCTCACGATACAGTACGGACTAGCAGTAGAACCGGAATTGCACTCGCCGAGGCACCAAGACGTCTAACGTGACAAGCCGAGTCACCTACCTGCGTTACTTTCAGACGCTCCGAAGAGAAAGAATGGTAGGAGAAGGCATTTCACGCGATGTCACAATGTTCTGCTTGGATGGTCTTCCGACGGATATGTGTTTCGCTCTCAAAGTGAGGAGCACAGCTGAGCAAAATTACAACAAGTGGAATGTCGAGGCACCCGGACAAGCCACTGCTCCCAGAGATGCAGTGACGACTCCACGCGGAGCTGAAAATCCTGTGACCACACCGAGTGTTGCTGCTTCTATAAGAGGCAACATGTCGTTGATACGCAAGTGCGACCCTTGCTAGCACTCAACTCGTCGTACGCTTCGGAAACGGAACTGGCTTCCTCGCATTATGATGTACACAGACAGTACCCAAAGCAGCTAAGTCAGGAAGAAATGCTTGTCTTTGCACAAGCAAGGTGAGACTGCGTATGTTGTAGTACAACAACATGAAAGACTTGCTCAGCATGCGGGCGGGATCATAGTAGTAGTAGTACAGTCTGAGGCTCAGCTGGCCACTAGGTCGAGTTGCAGCTCCTGCTTTCATCTCCCGAAGTTTTGCAGAATCCTGGCACGTCAGTACTGCGCCTTTGGAATCACGCGAGATGCACTGGTGAGCTTGTTGGTGTTTCTCTACTCTGGATGGAATACTCTTGGTCCCACTCCGAGACTTCCTTCGTGGAGACGGAAAAGGTATCTTGAAGGAAAATCTGTTGGAACGGAGGCATGGGGGGGACCTTTGACTGGCTCCGGCACGGCCGTGGCCGGACTTCAGCTTGACGATTGCCACGCAGTCATTGCCCCTAGCAGCATTGAGGGAGTCTGCAAGCGCAACAGCAACTTGGAGGAAAGGCTATAAAGATGGCTCAGCAAGACTTCCCGTCCATCATCAGCACCACTAGCACAGCATCCACGACAACATCCATACCATTGAACAGATTCCTCACAGTCTTCTTCCACACACTTCCTCAGACATCATGCACGCCTTCAGCATTGCAACATCTGCCATCGTCCTCGCGGCCTCTGCTCTGGCAAGCCCAGCCGCCGAGCCGATCTCTTTGAACACTCGCGCAGCCTCAAAGCTCAACCAATACTCGAACCCTGACTGCAAGGACAACAGTGGTGGCAACACTCCAACATACCACGCTTCTCCTCCGGCGCGGAAGTGCTACAACATCGATCCCACGACGGTGTCATTCTACTGGTAAGCTAAGCGTGGATAGGAATCTGCACAATAACGAAACTGACATCCATCGCAGGGGACAAGGACCTTCGACTCAGGTCTGGGCGTACTCGAAGGCCGGTTGCACGGGTCTCTCGACCAACCTTGTAGGAGGTAGCAACTGCGTCGCTGTGAATATCAACAAGAGCGACGAGTTCAAAAATGTCCTCAGTATCATGATGGATTAGAGGGCATTGTTTGATGATGCTCTGACCCAAGTTAGAAATGGGATACCTGTGACCATATAGCAGGTAGTCGTTCGCTTTCAATAGTCGTATATCGATGACCATCGACAACGCGACCGCAGTTTCTTGCCTTCTTTGCAGATCTCGGATCTGTCAAGCTTTCAAATGTGCGATCTCTTGGAGCTGGGCGACTGCACTTTGGTCGGGTTCGGTCCTCATCCGAGCGGCGATCGTGAGCAGCAGCAATTGATTGAGAGCAAAAAGACGGGCTTAATACCGTATATTTCCGTACAACTACCGCGAAGAGTTCTTCCACCTTCGATCGGTGTTGTCTGTGCCCGCGTCTACTCCAGTTTCATCTGATCAGCTGTGGGGAAGGCGAAGTATTGGAGCGACATGGTTAGTTGCCCCTCACGACCAATCTATTCTTGGCGCGATGTTTGTTCTCACACTCGTCCCGTGCGCGTTGGCGCTAGACACAGCGATACCAAGACATACTGCACATTCCATCTGATCAAACCGAGCAGAATAAGCGATGGAGGACCCATCACCGCAAGTCCAGCCACGTGCGGAGGAGAGCACCTTCGCATTTGACCACAACGAGCCCAGCTCACCATTCGTGTCGGAAGCCAACAGCAGGCTGATAAGCAAAACATGGGATGCCCCAATCACTAAGACGGAAGAGGAGCAGCATACTATGGATATCTTTGCGACACCAATGAAGCACGGACTCGACGACATGGCGGAGAACAAGGAGAACGTGCCAGAGACTGGGAACACAATCACAAAGCTCAGACCAGCGACACCACCTGAAAGCAAAGCCTTGCCAGACTCGCCAGTCAATGAGGCGCGACGAGGAAGCACCGATTCCGACCTCATGCCTCCTCCACCGTCGACGCGCAAATCACAGACACCGAAGCGATCACCGCTGAAGCCATCCCGAAACGCGGCCGGCAATGCCCAAACACCGCGCGCAACGACGAGTCCACGCAAGAACTCTTTCGGCTCAGAACTGACGCAATCCACCCCTCGAAGTTCGAACAACACCGCCGATACACGAACGACGCATCAGTACGCGGAAGAGAGCTCCGGATTCGATGACACCTGCTTCAGCGCCTTCTCTGAGGTGCCAGACCTGACCACCTGGGCGAAGATGGGTCAAAGTCCTACCAAGCGCGGTGAGGCATTGCGAACGCCAGGCAGACAGACTGATGCCACTCCGCGAACCTCTCGCAAGCGATCGTTTCCTTCACGATCGCCCTCGCCGACTCCACGAAGGTCTAGAGTCGGATCGAAGAGCGGACACGGCCACTCGTCGAGTCAGGATGGTACTACCTTCCTCATTGACTTTACACAGCAAATGGACAACATGGCAAGCTACAGCCGCCATGTCTCGCCAGCGAAATCGAGTACTCAGCCAGATCTTCTCAAATTCATGAACAGTCAACGCTCGCCGCACAAGACAACGCGCCAAAGTTATGCCACACCTGCAAAGCAAAGCAGCATCATGAATCTCCTCGACTTCGAGCTCCCGCCTGCCCCCACGCCCCGATCCGTGCCCACGATTACTGTTCGAGAGCTCGAGTCGCTCAAATCCTCATACCTTTCACAGATATCATCTCTGAAAGCGACGCTTAGCGGTCGTGAAGCCGAAGTGGAAAGTCTTAAGCGCGCAGTTGGCGATGCGGAGCGTCGAGTTGGTGAGGCGCAAGAGAGGCTGCGAGAGGAGAAGAATAGACGCGAAGATGCGGAAGAGCAGAAGGCTGGGTGGGAGAAGCGAGGGCAGGAAGTCGAGCACTTGCTTAAGGATGTCAAGGAGGAAGTAATGAAGTCCGAAGCGGAGAAAGAGGAACTGGCGCGCAAGGTGGAAGAGTACGAGCGCAGAATCGAAGACTCGGAAGCAAGAGCAGTCAAGGCAGAGGAGCGGTATGCGGACGCCTTAGCAGCGAGAGCAGCAGCAGGAGAGGGCGGCGAAATTGATCCTTCCGCCGTCGAGGAGCGCGTGCAACGGCTTGTGTCCGCACAAATAGACAGCAAGATTGAGGCTGTTTCGCGTGAGCTGCATGCTGTCTACAAAGAGAAGCACGAACGCAAGGTTGCAACGCTGAAGAAGAGCTACGAGGCTCGTGGTGAGAAGAAGTGCGCTGAGCTGCAAGCCCGTCTCCATCAACTTGAGAAGCAGAACGAAGACCTCCTGGCAGCAAAGGATGCGACATTCTCTGGACCAGTCGCAGGCGATATGACGTTCTCTGGCGAGGCCGAAGCAGAACTCAAAGCTCAGATCGAAGAGCAACGTGCACAGTTTGCTCGTCTGGAGGCAGAGATGTTGACTTCGCGGCAACACCAGGAGCAGCTAGAACGCGAGCTTGCCCAGGAGCGGATCGAAAAGGGTGATCTTGTCGCTGCTGTTGACGAGATGCTCCTCTTGCAGTCTGAACAAGGCCCGGCACAAGGCGCCATGTCTGTCGTCGAGGACTTCAGAAAAAGTATTAGTCGACCCGCTTCTGCAATGTCCAGCGGACTCCGAGCTCCTGGAAGCAAGATAGGAGGCGTAGGCCGACCAGCGAGCGGCATCGCAAAAGGTGGCATGATGTCGAGGATCGAGAAGATGGGTAGCAGCAGGACCGGTGGCGGGCTTGATTAGCTTGGGCGATAGACTCCGTTTTGAGCGTTCTTCTGTCATGGTCTTTGGAAGCCACTGCTGTGCAGTGCAGGCGTTTTCTGGTGGGCTGGGACTGCGACGAAGACATGAATAGCGAAAGTTGATTGTATCATAAGCTTCATCATACAGTAGCACCGTGTCCTTTGCGCGGATGCAGTCTATACTTGCAAACCAGGGCGGATGCAAAATGTCTCGTTCTCCCAGAACACCTCCTGCCTGGCGTCACAACTTGGTATTCCGTTGCACTTTTCGTCTTTCCTGCAGAGCTTTCCCATACAGTCCCAGCTGCTCCCAAAAACCCTCATTCGGCCTACACCTTGCCCTTCCTCTCCTCACCCATTCCAGAGCCTCTTCCCTCCCAACTTCAAATCTCCACATCAAGTACGCACAAACTATCGTCGCAGACCTACTCACTCCCATGGCACAGTGCACGAAAACTCCACCACCTTCCTCAAGTCCCTGATGAATAAAGTGATTTGTCTTCTCGAACCATTTGGCTAAATCCTGCCGTTCGTCGTCTTCGACATCGATTCGCAGCCAATTATGGTCAACAGTTTCAGAGCCTTGAACCCTCTGCATTCCAACCTCAGTGGCTTCTGCCACTTTCTTCCTTCCCTCCTCATCCATTTCCCAATCCAACAAACTCACTACATGCGTCACACCGGCATTCTTCAACGGCGAAGGATTTTGATACACAGCCGCAATGCCCCCGATGTACAATCTGCCTTGACTTTGCCTGCGCTCATCTGGTGCATTCGATTTCGTTCCAGAGGATTCGTTGCATGTTGATTCATTCACAGACGTAGCCGAAGGTTTCGAAAGAGGTATCTCGTCAAAGTACGAAGCATTCTTCCAGCCATCGGTTAATTGAGCAAACTCCCAGAACCGAGCCATATTGAGCTGTCGAACGAGCATCTTATCTTCGTTCGCTGGTCGGAACCAAAGTTCGTCTTCTCTTATGGGCTCACTGCTTCATGATGCTTCGTTCAAGCTCGTCGAGATTGTATCATTACGAGGAATGTCATCGACGACCAAGTTTAAGCATCCAGAGAGATAGAAGTACACAATGCTGTCATGAAGTGAAACATGTCAGTCCATTCCGCCATCGAACGGGAAGTAGAAAGACAAGAGGTGAGGTTGGAGAGACAGTAGATGCCTCGGCACGGAAACAACGATGACCCCTGCCTAGCGCTTTTGGGTATGTCAGATTTCAGAAACCGTCAAAGGAGGCGGCGGCTTTGTGGAGGCTCTTCAGTGTCCATTTTTTCGTGCAATGCGAATACTACGAGAAAACCAAAGCAATCCACCTTCAGCAATGGCACTACATGACACTCGTATGCGGTCGCGCCTTCCTGTACTTGCCGATCGTGCCCTCCACTATTCTGGGCTCGCTCCCCCGGCTCGACAATACACGTCGCACATTCACACCCCATACAAAGCTCTCACGCCGACATGTAACATCAGATCTCGTGTCAAGACTTGAGAACATCTCTCAACCCTCAACAAAGTAAATCCTCGTGTAGCCTTCGCATGAGACCTCCAGGTCCGGCAGCAACATCGCAAACGCTCGTTCGACACTCTCGAATTCCTTCTCGCTAGGTTCGCTGAGATATATCACCGTGATCATCAGACGCAGTCTCCTGAGCGCGGGCTGTCGCTGGACGAAGCGTGCGAGTTCTTGGAAGTGCACAGCTCCTCCAACGAGAGAAAACGCCTTGAGCTCCAGCAGCAAAAGATCGTCCAAGGTCCACAATGTGTCACACTTTTCGAATCCGCGAACGGTGATCTCCTCGATCTGGTCCTTCGGCAGATCTTCGCCGCTTTTCAGCATCTCGAGCGACAGAGACTCGAGCTTTCCGGCATTCTGAAGGGCCTTCATGAATTGGCCGATGCGCCTGCCTTTCTCCAGTGTTTGAGCATCATCGAACTTTTGGACCCACACCACCACTTCTGCAGTCTCCAAGGTTGACAGAGAATTGACGAGATGCCAAGCATGTCTGATCGATCAGCAACGAATGCACCGGGAGTCCCCATCGTCCAGGCTCCATCCGAAGGTTGTCCACCGGCATGTCGCACTGCGACAGGCAATGCAGCATACGCATGGCGCAATTATCAGCTGCCCGAGTCGTCTCGCTTGGGGAAACCACGCCCTTTCCTCGAACGAGTTGCGCGTACTTCCGCGGCCTAGTAGCAGACTGGCAGCAGTCTGTGAGTACAACTTCCAGCGTCTTCTTGTATCTCGAAAGCTCGTTGAACATAGCCTCGCCGATGCCGTCAATGACCGCCTCCGTCCTGCTAGCCATGAGTTCCCTCTGCGGGGTGAACTCTGTGTCGTCAGCTTCAGGTGCCCAGGCTTCCACATTCAGCGCCGTTGTCATTCGTGTGCAGAATGCGGCCTTTGATGCGTATGAGGACTCGCTCTTGTACAATGTAACCCAGATCCTCGCAAAAGCGGTTTGCAACGCCCCGTGTGACGGTATGTCATCTGTGCAGATGCTTATCTGCCGGACTGCTGAACCAAATCGTCTCTCCCGAACAATCTTGAGAGCGTCCTGCAGACTGGGCTCGTACGCCGGGAGGATGACAAGGTCCTCGAAGTGGGCCTTGGCGAACGACGACTGTGCCTTGTCGTAGCACTCCTTGTCGGCAAGTCGAAGGCAACCAATCCCTTCTTTATCGACATTGTTGGCCACTGACTCGAAGAGCTCAGCAGGAAGATCCGAAAGTGTTGTTCTCTCCATGTCCCTCGCACGACGGGCCATACTTCGAGTGGTAGGGACCATTATATCTGGTGGGGTCTGTCAAGTTTGTCGAAGACGAGGTACATTGTCGATACATTATTTTGTGTTCACTCAAAACTGTCATATGAAAGCGGGAGCCATCGGTCCGTTCTTTCTCCGATTCACTGGGCACATATGCCGACTCCTCGAGTCTTCTATTTCTTCTGCATCTTGTTGCTTGCTTCTTCTGTACTCAAGTCTGCTTAGCAATCGACTCGAGACTCGAGGCTCACCATTCCGGATCTCACTCCCAAGAGCCCAACTGTAAGATGGAGTTCAGCGAGCCTGTCGACTGGACCACCCTGCCAACAGAGCTCTTTGAGCTCGTAGGCACCTTCCTTCCCACGAAAGACCTTCGCGCCGTCCGACTTATCAACCGCAGTGCAAATGAGAAGATCCTCCGGCACTACACGAAAGTAAACTTCTCAACCGTCAGCATTCTGCTTTGCTACGCTACAAGCATTCGTGAGGCGGCCAAGATAGTCGCTCACCCCACATTCGGGACGGCTATTCGTCAGATCTCTCTGTGTCTCGACACGATCATTCTAGGAAACCCTGATATCAACCCGGACAGTTACCTGGAAATATATACCGTCGGAAATTACTATGATGGTCACGACAACGACGCCCAGATTTTTAACTCTTCCGAGTGCATCGACGAAATCGCGGACATGAGTGAGGGTGGCGAGGACAGGCAGATATTCGAGCGGATTTGGCGGAGACTAAAGGAGATCAACAAACTCGAAACGGTGCACTTGACGGATAGCCAGCTCATGACTCCAGGCAGCGAGGTCGAGCAGCGAACACCTATTGCTTGGCAAGAGTTCTGGGGCAGCGGCGCTCTCTCCTTCCCCTGCATAGAGGCGAGAAAGCCTTCAACATTGGTTACCGCTCTTGATACCTTGGCCGAGAAAGACCTTATGCTGGACACCTTCTCAATGGAGCCGAATCGATGGGCATATCTTGTGGATGGCGCTTTGACTTCGAGCCATAGCCTTGATGCGAGGCTATTCCGTCAGCTCAAGAAGCTGCATCTGAGAGTGGCGCCAAGCGGGTTTGGCGACAGTGTGAGGTTCGGCAGTACGACCGGCCTAGGGTCTTCGATCTCTGCGATGCGTCGATTGAAACAGCTTACGATCGAGTGTCCTGGATGGTATGTCATGCACAGCCCTCGCTACACCCAGGAGTACCTGGAGGACGCCATTCGGGGCCAGCAGGAGCGAATTTCTCATGCCATGTTCGGGCACGACTTTGTGTTGCCTGAGACGATAGAGTATCTCTGCGTCAAGATGCAATGGGTCAGCATTCAAGACATGTTCGATCTCGTTCGGACGAATCCTCAACTCAAGACATTGCAGGTCTACGCTGGCGTTCAAGAAGCGTTGGGTGACGAGCATTCCATGTCCTCGGATGCTGTCGTGTCTGAGCTACATGCTAGCACTGGTAATGCCGAAATGGAACTAGACATCCACGTTCCGTCGAAGTATTGGTATGAAGCAGAGAGGTAGATCTTGGATGATGAGGGGAAGTGTTGCCTTTGTGCTTGTGAAACGACTCGTTGGCCCACGATCTATGGGTGGATGGCAAAAGAGGCGTTGCGTTACGATTCCCCAGAAGGCGCCGAAGTGTGGCATTTCACAAAAAGCTGCAAGTCAAAGATCACTACGCCAGTCGCGACAGGCTGGGAGTGGAAATGGCTCTTGGGTGACAGGGAGCGGAGTATGTGGTGGCATGTGCGGCGGTTTTGACTAGGCTCAATCTTAGTTCTGCATTTCAGGCCTCGCAACGCATCTGTCGTATGTTGTCAGCCGAGGGGTAGAACGTTGTTTGGGCGGAGCTGCGATGCTTAGATGCAAACGTGAACGTTGAAGTGAAGCTTCACTTCAACGCGCATTAGGCAGTCACGTATTAGCGTCTTGGCAGTCACAACACAAATACTTTACTTTCCCGTCAACTTTGTCCTACGAACGTTCCACAACAACATCGACTCACATTTTCGACTCACCAAAAATGGCATCGACTGAGCCAGTCGACCACGGCGAACCGCCCACTGAGGCCGAAACGCACCAAGAAGAGGAGCAAGAGAGGTAAGTGATGATGAGCGGCAGCGGCGGCGGCGGCGGCAGTGGTGTGTCTCCAGCGTGAACCAACAATGGTACAGCGAGAGGCGGATTAAGGCAATCATTGAGGATTTGAATGGATTCGATCGCGAATTTGCTGCTCTGTCGAACTTCGGTTGCGCTATCCAGAGCATGCAAGTCAGCCTGTCCGAAGGTATCAGAGACATGATCTGTCGGCTGTTCATTGTGCATCAGTAAGTCATTACTTCGAGATAAGTCTGCAGGATGGTACTAAAAGAACCGAGTTGCGACTTTGATCCAGGACTGAACATCGAAAATCTGCAAAACGAGCTCGTCCGTGCGCTGACCGACACGTTGCGGGCGCCGAACGACACGTCGCGCGCGCCAACTACCTACGAAGCGATTTCCGGAGCGGACGCTCTGATCTGTTGTCCGTTGTACAAGTTTCTTATTTCGGTGTACATTCCGGCACGCGACGGATTGCGAGACTCAGGCTCCAGCGTGTCATCCGTGCTCGCGAGTTTGGCTCAGCACCCCTTTGGCAAGGACGATGATCACGCGAGAGAGCTCATTCATATCGACATTGAGGAATATGAAGCTTCCCTGGTGTCATTTCGTCGAGACGCTGCGAAGTGCACGGCGAACACCTTCAAGTCGATTCGTCGCAGAATCGCATTTTTGCGCGGTTGGTTGGACCAGATTCGAGGTCAGGCAAAAGAGAAGTGTGATGGCTCACATCTCCAGAGCGCCTGCGATGGGCTCAATCGTGAGCAACAGCGGAAGTTTATCATCGGAGTGGTCGGAAAAATCTGCGAGCCTCCATTTGCCAACGAGCCCATGGCGGAGTACATTCTCGGCTTGTGGGGGGATATTAAAGCAGCCATGATCCTTCTGAAAGTTGAAGAGCTGGGCGAGTGCATCCAGAAGATGTACGAATTGGTAGACGTCAAGGTCCGTGAGGACCTAAAGAAAGCCTTCCCGAGCGACTTCGCAGAGACTCTGATCGATTGATGCACGGATGATCTTCATGAGCCATTGACGAGAAGAGGCTCCTATCGATCGCGGGAAATAGTATAGCCTGCGGCGTCAGGAATTGAGCCAAGGGATTGAGGGCACGCGGCACTCTCCCAGGCAGGCGAGCAACGCAGAGAGCTTGCACGGGCACGTATCACCATGAGACTTTAGTACGTACGCTTTCAACATCATCGAACACTTTTTCATCCCGTATCTCGCGTGCTTCGGGTCATTTTTGTTATCGAACCCTCCGTCGGACAACGTTCCTTTTGGTCCATGACTTCGCAGGCTGGCGGATGTTTCGGACTTTCATATCCTCCGGTCAATCGCTAAGTCTTGCTTGATAAAAGACCTTGCTTGTGTTCCGTCGTGGAGCGAAGTGCTTTGTCGTACGACTCTGTTCGTAGAAATCGCCAAATCTTGAAGTGCAGAGGCGCTGTTGTAGTGGCTGTTGGTCCTGGAGCGCGGCTCTGATGCTCGAATACCCTTGCGCTTGCTCACCGCGGAAGCGGACCGAGTCCTTCTTCCTCAACTCTGGAGTGCTGCCAAGTGACCTTCTGCGAGTGTTCAACACTGCAAGTTAGCAGCCATCTTCGGCCATCTTCGCACAACGCACTGCATGTTGATGCCCAGTTGCCTTATTCGTTCTCCTCTGCACAACACCTGATCAAAATTGGTGAGATGCGGACCGCATGCCAAAGAAGGCAATGCATTATTACTATCATTGGAGGGAGGAACAGCCTTCCACTGTAATGCACAAGCGAATCGGGAGAAATGCCGACAGAGCTCATGTCAGCCTGCTATCCGAGCAAATACCTTCCATAACCTTCGTGGTCTCCGTGCAAAAACATGTGAGAGCAATCGCGGTCCCAGTGCGTTTCATGTTGTTGGCTTACAGTACCTTGAGTCATTTAAAATATGTGGCCCAGCGTGCCACCTTGCTTTGGTCGGCTTACCAATGAACAGACTTCAGAGTGTAGGTATCGGTCTCAAGCAGCCTCATGCTTGGAATTGGGCTGACAAAGTCCAGGTACTTTGCCGTTCTTCCGAGATTTCCGTTCTGTTGTTGGAGTGACAGGATGTCCATGCGACAGCCCAGTGCTTATCAATTGCTTGTCGCCTATTGGGAAATGGCATCCACAAAATTCGAAGCCATTGCGATCAACGGAACCAAGTATTGTCGACCATGCCGAGTAGTAACGAAGTGATCGCGATGATGGCTGGGTGAAAAGTGTGAATCGAGAAAGTATCAAAGGTTTTGTGTTATGGGTTTCCCCAATCCGTTGGCTCGGTAATTGATACACTTTATAATCCATCATAACCTTCTTCACATCCCCCGAACTCTGAGCTGTATCGGCTGACCTATGCCGTGATTGAAAGCAGTCGGACACGAACGACTTGATGCAGACAACAGAAGTAAGCAGTAATCTCAAGTCAATGCTGGAGACCGGACCACGCGCCAAACTGCTCGATTAAGTGCGGGATGCATCATAATGTACACGACCACAGTCCTGCTGGCAAGGCGTGATAATATTGGCATACATGATCTGGTAGTTCGCGGAAGACCATTATGGGGCAGGAGCTGGGGCCTCTGTTCCGCTTCCAGCACCTGCTCGAGGTCCTGTCGTAGGTGGCAGCAAAAGCGGCATATATCCTTGTTGGCACAAACTCTGTTAGCTCGTGCAAACTTTGTTGTGTGACGCGTTGTCACGTTGAGGGCAGTGTTCCAACATCGTCAGGAGAGAAATGCGAGTGCAGGTGGAATTGGGGGTCCGCGCTTGCGATCGCCAGACGAGGAAGTAGTGAAGAAAATGGGAGAGAATGTCCAGTACGTACCGACGCCTAATGACATGATGGCCATGCCCACGGATAGGTACGCGGGTGAAGACGAAGCCGCTTTCTGCGCGGGGGTCTCAGTGAGCCAGCTTTGGAGAGAAAACAGGACGGCGGTCCATCCCAAGAGCCTGGAACGTCGTAAGCAAGGCCCCGGTGGAGCGTGGCAGCGAGTGCTTTACTTGTTCCTTGTGAAGATCTACATCACAGCAAGTGTTAGTGGGCAACACTTGTCCATCGCAGTCATGACTACTTACGGCTGCCATTGGCAGAGTACTTGTCATTGTGCCTACGAGGTGAAACGTCAGCAAAACCCGTGCCAAGGGCGCGGGCCCGTGGTGAGAAAGCGTTGCCTTACTCTGAAAGTCTGTGCTGCTCTCATCCTTCTCAGGAGGTTGGTAAGGTACGACTAGGCAGGTGACACAATCAGCCTTCACTCGCGCTTGTGCCTCTGCAAGCGGTGCTGGCCGATGGGGCCGCGCGAAGGGCTCGTACTCAGATCCGGTCGACGCATGTCCTTCTTGGAGGCCATCGTGGCTCGATGTGCGGAATCGGGAGGAGCGTCGGGGCAGTGGCGAGATGGCTGGTGCGATAAAGAATCGGTGTGCCGTGATAGTGCTCCGTGGTTGCGCAAGTGTGGTGAGAGTGGGTGAAGTCGGGCTTGGAGACGAGAGCTGGCCGTCGGGCGAACTAGTGGACGCTGCCGAAACGATCTTGCCAAGCATTTCTGGTGTTCACAACTGGTCGGGCCATTACTTATCGTGCTACTTACAGCATTTCTACGGTCGGGCGATAAGGGTGAGTGATTGGGGTCACTGCCAGCTTCTACCAGAATCACTGGACGAGACGAGATAAGCAGCAAGTCCGAGTGATATGTCCCGTTGACTCGCAGAGTGGCGTGGGCGAGTGCACGGTTCTGTTCGGTTCTGCCACGTCCATCTATCTATTCTCGCACTTGCGTGACAGGGGCGACGAGAGGTCGAATTGATGCGTTTGTGATTGACCTCACCGCGCAGGCGAACATGTGCCACTCCTGGGACAGCTCGACGGGCACGTCCAGCACCGATGGCATCGATGGTGAGACTCGGCGATTCAGGTTGGCCAAGAATGGCGACAGGACGGGAAGGAAGGCGGGCCGAAAAGTCAGAGCAGCTGGCAACGTGGGCCAATCCTCCGTTGGTCCTGCCTGTGCTGCTGCTTTGGGGGTGGCCGTTGGCGGTACATACAGGCGTTGCGCACGAGTATCTCGGGGAGCGAGTGACAAAGAGGATCAGCAGCGCTGCCTCCATCATCGATTCGGGGGCACGGGGCGTGCGTGCTGCGCCGGAAGAATGTGCCTCAGCGCCTCGCTCACCACCGCTGATTTTGCCGTTTGCCGTGGATGTTTCGGAATGAGCTGCAGCACATCATCAATCTTCTGTGCTTTGTTCAGCAGAACACACGACTGTCGAGGTGGGCACGCGCCATCCCGGTCCGTGGATTTATGCACCCACTTCAGACGAAGGCCTTGTGCAACGGCATGACGATGCTCGGAAATACTCGCTCATTTCGTCGACGGGCTATCGCTATACAGTAAAATGCCGCGCCGTCATTGCCATTGCCACCAGTCTCGCGCGTGCCGTGCTGGACTTGTCCGTGATCGATGCGTCTGATATTGTCTTGTCTCGACTAAGCAGAGGCGCCGTGCCCGAAGCAGAAGTGTGGAAGTGGGCGAATCGCGCGTGCAGCATCGAGACTGCAGTACTTCCGTTTCCGCCTTGTTCGGCTATCTCGCCCTGCTCTGCCTGCTGCTCCGCTCATCTGCACGCCTGCTGCTGACGCGACGGGCCCTGGTCGCTGCCCTTTGTGTGTGTGCATGGGATCCCTCCATCGCTCCCCATCACTGCATTACTACGTGCCTGCATACGCTCCTGCTACCACTTCTCACACTGCCACCACCACCACCACACCACCGCTGTGCCGACGCCAACCCGCCCTCGACCAACTCCACCACCGCCGCACCCCGTCGCCGACATGGCGTTGAAGACGTCGACCAGCTAGGGCGTGCCGCGAGCGTCTGACGATGATGCTGCTGCTCGCTCAGCCGTACTATGGATCATGGGCACCGACCACTGGGCGGAGGAACGGGACAGCGACCATTGCCTCCCCAGCGCGCCGTGAGCGGCTCCCACGCCCTCCAGCAAGGCCTCAAGAGGCCCGCTGTCCCCTCGCGCCTCAATAACGTGCGCTCCGTCTCGCAACCCGGCTTCTATGTCGACTTGACTTCCGATGCCGCTACACGACAGAACGTTGCTGCGTTTACGAACAATGGCGGCTCGCTATACACATCCCCCAACGTCATCGATCTCAGCGACGACGACCAGGCACGACCAGCGAAACGAGCCAGGACCGACGCCCACATCCCTCCTTCCGGCGAAGGCGGCGTGCAGGATCCCGCTCACCGAAGACGACCCGGCTCACCTCTCCCACCCCCTCCCGTTCCGCGACTGCCTGCGTGTATGGGAAGGAGTCGTCGACCCGTGGTGGACAGATTGGCACGGAGGGCGAATGGCCTAGAACCACCACTATGTGCGACACGCTTGCCGCTTCCCAAGCAGGTGGCAGACTTTGCGCCTTGGAATGGACAACATCCGGAAGATGTCATGACAGATGGCGTGGTGAAGGGCGGCTACTACGACAAGCCTCCCGGGCCCAACTCGACCGAGACCAATTCAGCGAAGCCAACCATATGGCCAAACCTGTCGGCAAAGAACAACATGGGTCTGCAGACTTTGTCATATTTATTCACATCCGTACTTGAGAAGAGGCAGGCGCTCGGCAAGTGCACAGCGCCCTCGACCTTCAAGCCGCCCCCTCGTGTAACGGTTACAGACACCAAGCGTGAAGCCTGGCTGCGTGATCTCGCCAATCCCGAGGTGCCGCTGCGGAAACAAAGTAGGACCATCCCGCATGGAGTCCGGGGCAAGCTGCTCATGGAGCAGTGTCTCGGCAAGAACATCGCCATGCCGCGAGCTGTCTGGCTGGCAAAGTGTGTTGGAGCTAACGAGCTTCGAGCTTTCCGGCGAAAAGGGGTCAGTGGCACCGCTGCCGCTGCAGGCGAAAGCAAATGGGTTCGCGAATGGACGGTGCAAGTGGAACAGTTCCTGGAGAGCGTTATTGCTATGTGTGGGCAGCTCGAGTGGCAGTCGAAGATGGACTATGCCGTCAAATTGGCTACGGCTTTCTATGCTGAGCGCCTACTTGAGCGGGATCACTACTTAGACTGGATTGTCTCGTCGTATGCACAGGCTACGACCGACCGACTACCGATTTGGATCATTCTAGTTCAGCTTTACTGGAAAGAAATAACAAGCTTCGGCCGACGAGGCCGCCGACTTGCTGAGGCCACTCTGGAAAACTTGCAACAACTCACTCGGCTCGACTCGAGGGTTCACGATTCGCAGAAGGCCAGATTACAGAAACTCGTCATGATCATGGCTGTGACCAATAGAGGCTGCCTCATCATTCCAAGGAGCTGGCAAAAGTATCAGCATTTGCTGACACCCAAAACTGCAGCCCCCGGTACCCCTGCGCAGAATATTACCAAGAGGAATCGAAGATTACTAGCTCCACTGATGAAAACGCCACAGAACACGCGATGTTCTCTGTTGACCTTGTACGGTATTCTGGATGCTCATGCTCATGCGCTGCATGTGGATGTGGAGAGACTCGCCACAGCTTGCCAGGCCATTATTCCAGAGGTTGACAAATTGATTGCAGCGCTGCTGACATGGTCGTCGTCGGTATACCGAACCGGAGTTAATCGAGCATACCTCACTGCCAAAGTCGTTACGGTCCTTGCATCGAAAGGTCTAGATACCGATGGTGCAATACTGAGCTTCCTGGGGGCTCCTCAGACAGTGTCTATAGTGGCAGCTGACGTGCATCGCGTACTCACAGAGCTCGTGCGCGAGAACGGCTTCTCTTGTGGAAGATATCTCCAATGGTTGATCACATCTGGTGCAGTTTCGGGGAGCGCATCACCGGACCTCGCCACTGGCTTGCTCATAGCACTACCCGCGTCTGCTCTACCCGCTCATCTGCAGAACACGCGCAAATCCCTACTACACAGGATCTCGGACGTGAGGGATGAGAGCAGCCTCGTTTCAGCAATACTGGGCGTGGCTATCGACGATAGCGACACAGCCTCACGCGTGCGCGTTATGCAGCAAACTGAGAGTCTGGGCGCAGCTGCCAAGCAGGAGCTTGCTGATGCGCTCACTGCACAAGTGGAATACCTGGTGAAAGAAAGCATCCTCACGCATGCATGTTTCTGCTTCGCGCGAGATGTGCTCGAGACCATATTGGATATGCGAGCGTTACGCCATTTGCTCCAGATGGCTATGGCCTCAGGAGACCCCGGGATCTTGGCCAGTATCAGCGATACCATTGACTATCATCGCAAGTCCTTTGCAGCCATGGGTTATCTGATGCCGATGGTGGACGAATTGCTTGAACACTATCGAGTCTTGCGTTCGCAACAGGCACTTGATAGAGCACTCATCATCTCGCTCATAACCTTGACCAAGCCGTGGGCCGACAAGATGCATCTTTTGCAAAGCCAGCAGATCCTCGGCGCCTTACCCAATGATCTACTCATCTGTGAACAGCAGACTTCCATGACTGTCTGCTCGCCCGCATCTGATAGTCTGGTTAGCATGCAAGCGGGTAGCCTTGACTCTGACCAGGAAATCGATGCAGTATTCGCAAGTGGAAATACCATGGACGAGCAGCTGATGCAAAGGGTATTTGCTAGAATTGCACAGCGCGCAGGCAAGTTCGAAAGCGAGCAGGATCACACAGCCAGCAAACTTTGCGCCTGGCTCACGCAGCTCCGTGCTGTTGATGCCACCAACTTTGACCTACTCGCCACGAATCATGTACAGGCGTGCCTCAAAAGCGCTGGCGACGCGGCCTCCTCATTGACATTGATCAGTGCACTAGTCGCAAGCGGATGCATGGAAATTGAAACAGTCGTCGGCTTGGCCCAGAGTGTGAAGACACCAGCATCAGCGTGCACCATGGTCCGTCTTCTCACGGCAACAGCCAGCATATGCATTGGCCTTGGCGAGCACGAATCCTACCGCTTTCGAGTCATCCAGCAGCGAGCCTGTCAAACTTCCGCCGATACCTTGATTCCACTACTCATCACTGCCATGGACGACAACAAATTCCCTGCTTCCGATCCTGGCATAATCACGTTGCTCCTGGAGTACACTGTCAGCAGGTATCAGGTTTGCCTACGTGCGCTAACAAGCGCTCGTCCGTCACCAGCGTTCCTATCCAATTGCACGAAGCTCGTCACGAAAATGCTGTCTCCGTCCTGCGATGAGCATGTTCCAGTGGTCGGACTTGATGCGAAGACGATCATTGGTCTCGCCGATGCTATATCTGTTGCGCAATGTACGATGGCACTGGCTCTGCTCGCCAAGAAGGAGGCATTGCGAGGGTCGCCAAATGAGAGTACCCTGCAGCCAGCAATACTTGACGCCATCGTCAATGGAAGCGAAATATGGCCACAACTACTCGAAAGCGCCGGGCACGACACAGTTCGCAGCATTTACCAATGGGCAAAAGACCAAGTCATGGTTTGTACGTCATTGGAACCCGGTCCCGCCAGTATCGACGAAGCTCAAGCAAGTCGCAATCTTGACATTCTGTGTGTTGCTCATCACGCTGCCAAAGACAGCAGCAAGTCTCAGATCGTCTCGGGCATCTTGGACAGACTAAAGGAACTATTGGAGCGCTTGCCAAAGGAACCCCTCGGTACAGAGCATAAACAACACCTCATGGCCTTACGGATTCTCCTCCATCTCAGCATCCTCTACGCCTGCGATCCATCGTCGGACCGTGATGGCCCTCGAACAAGTCGCGAAAGCCTCCTCGCAACACTGTGCATATTCCTTGGACACCCCGGCCTGCAGTGCCATCAGGAGATCCTGGAATACATTCACGATGTTGCCTCCGCTCTTTCGGATGCATTGCCTGCTGAATCTCTGACCGCTCTGGGGCACGCAATGCTTCGTAATGGAGTCCGTGACCCACGACTAGCTTTCATCCTTGGGATGATCAACAATCCTGACGCTTGGCTTGCTCTCGTATCTTATCCGCAGCCGCAACCTGGCGGTGGAAGTGCGCAGGCGAAAGCGCTCTTGCAACGAGCGGCGCAGCAACAACAACAAGCGCAGGCCGCAGGTAGACCAGGTCCGATGTCTGGTGCCGGAGGCTCCGCCGTCTTGCAGCGGGCGATGTCAATGAGAGCTGGGCAGCAACCGCAGGGCGAGCCTAAAATTGTACCGTATACACTTCGGCGATGGGAAATGATGAGTGATGCAACGCCGAGCATGGGAGACAACGATACGAGTCTCAGTCTTGGATTGTTTGGAGCAAGGAAAGTGTATTGAATGGCATTTCCACTTGATTGGAGTACGAATTGAAGGGACATGGACAAAATTCAGAGTCCGTCCAAAAGATGACGATATTAATTGGAAGAAAGGTGTACAACGGCGTATCTTGGCAATGAATTTTCGGTTTGGCGAGAACAGAACGAGCAAAGTCTGGTTGGTGGCATTGAAGGGAACATCATGGAATCACGATCAACGGAGCACAACAGGGCGATCTTTTATTTCATTTCTTTTTCTGGCTTCACTTACTCGGCATTTCTGGAAGCGTTCAAGCGGTCAGGGGCTGTGTATCTTTTTCATGCTCACTGGCATTGTTTTCGGTTCTTCGGAGATGTATGAGTGGTAGATTGATGGAGGTGGCCTTGAGTCACAAAGGGCCTAGAGGGGCGGATTGAAGGAGAAGTAGAGCATATAGTGGAACGCTGTATGATGAGACTGCAAGTTCTAGTTCAGGGTTTCAGTTGCTGTCACTTTCGCTGCGCTTGTTACAATATACGACAGCTCCATCTGATATTGTTCGGATACTGATGCCTGCGCTTAATCTTCGACGCAACATTTTCCCCTCTGCATGCGATGTCGCTTACTGTCACGATGAGTGCAAGTGATCTGTAGCCGTTGCTGACCTAATATTTTAGGGGCAGCAGATCTGTGCATCTTTCTTGCCTGGTGCCGTTATGCGTATCTCGCAGGCTTGTATTGGACAATCCGAGCCTCATTGCCTCCATTGATATCATGCGCACATCATTCTCATCACACTCGTCTTCGTCTCGGTCCTGTTTCTCTTTTCCCATTCTTTTTAGCCTAAATGGTTGCTCCATGGATCCTTCCATCCTCGTCGTCGCTTTCACTTTCCGTCCCGTTCGAAGGCTCGGGCGCTGCACCATCTTCATCGGGAGTTGTGACATTATTATGGCCTGTTGTGAGGCCGTACCCCTGCACAATTTCCGCTACGTGAAGATCGGCAGTGTGAGACGTCCTCGGAATCTTGCAAAACGCTTTGCCACCGCGTCGACTACAGTCTGGGCGCTGGCAAATGTGACCAAGGAAACAGGTGGCGGAGCGGCAGCTGCCTGCGAAAAGTAGTCAGTATTGCTCAGGAGAATGCCAGGTTGAACAGCACAGAAGCCTACCTCGTTTCGGACACGGCTGGTGGCGAGCCACCCATTTCAAGCACTCGAGCATTTTCGGTGTTATTGCAGAGTGGTCGTATGGACACTCATCGCCTCTGAGACAGTACCCATTGAATTGAAAGTTGTTGCACAGCTTCTGCTGCGCTACTCGCGCTTCGAATTCTGCTCGTTCTTCGCGGGTGGAGGGAGGCGTGTATGGATCCAAGCGGTGCTGGTCATGGTTGAGCGCTATCTTGTCGGGCAATAAATCCTCCTGTAAACAATAAGTGAACATTCTGAAGTATGCTTTGAGCCAAGTATAGAGGAACGCGACTGTTTCATGACGGACTTACCTCTCGCGGTAGCAACGCAGCTACGTCAGGAAGTGCGTTCCCAGCACTTGCATTCTCGGGAATGTCGACCGGCCCTGAGTTACCCGTCATGAAGTCGTTGTCACTTTTGGCCAGGTTCGACATCTGGAACTTCGCTTGTGCAGGTCCATTGGAGGGTGCAGATACATTAATTGGTATCGTGGTATCTTTTTCGTGCCTGAATCTACAGCCTGTCCCGTACCTGCAGTTGCCCTTCTGGTAAAATGCGCAAGCTAGAGTCTTGGTCTTCTCAACAGGCGTCGTCTGGTGCGGTGAGGTGGGTGGACGCTCGGCTGGCTGAGAAGTGTTAACTTTAGATGGGACACCATTGCTTGTGCGATCGCCAGGCAAAGGCGAGCTTCGGAAGACGCCCGACAGGTCGTCTTCTGGCAAATTCAATCTTGAGAATTCGCGGTGGGTGGCGTAATGTCGTATAAGCGTGATGCGGTGTCTGTTGCCCATATAGGGCTGAAGTTCTGATACGTAGCCGACATCATGGCAGGCTGCAAAGAAGACGTGCTTGCACTGTGTGCTCTCAACAAACTGGCGAAACACGGCTCGTATTTTGAAATCCGCGTTCTCCTTTAGCTCTCCAGCGTCGACAAAATCGAATAGATCTCCTGAGCGATTGAAGCTGGCCACGAAAGGCGCGATGGACCGCTTCTCGGCGCCGCAGAGTTTTGCAAATGCAAGTGCTTTGGAAAGACCGACCAGATTTGCGTAAATTCGCACCATGACACGGCAGTGCTCGAGTCCCAAATTCCGGAGACGAAGTTTTATGGCTTCATTCAGCATGTTTGCAGCATTTGCGCCGCCTTCAATACCATTAGTGACCAAGGTATCGTTAAACACGTAGCCATCGCCATCGACCAGGAGCAGAACGAAGGGATCGCGGTCTTGGCCTCTAACCTGCTGCTTGTAGTTGTCTCTGGCCATGCGAGCTTCTTCATGGTCGCTCTGCAAGCGTTGGTAGTCGGTCAGCAGAGCTGTGCTGTGTCAGCTGTCGTAGATATCATGCCGTTCTCGCGTGCACGAACCGCGATACTTGTCCAATATCTCAGTCTGCGTCTGGACATACTTGTCGCTCTGGAGACGATATTCTTCCAGCTGCGCGGCGGCATCAGCCAGTTCTCGCGCGCTTGACATGGCGGGAGTGAAGGCCCAATGTGCTCGTCAAAATTCGCGGAAAGCTCGACTTGCGAGAGCAACGAAAGGCAATCACGACTGAAAGGGCAGTAGCGAAGGAGGATGAACGGCTGCAATGACAGCAGACGACATGATATGCGGCTTCGCACGCGTGTCTGGAAGATGTTTGTCTCGTCGAGTCTGAGAAGACGAAAGCAAGCGGAAATCAGATCGGGTCTATTGCCTGTGCAGGGATGCGGCTGCTCCACTATGAATAAACCAGACGCGGCAAGCAAGCAAAAGCCCCACGACGAGCGCGATGGGGAGCGCGCAGCATGTCGAGCAGAACCGACGCGCCGTGAGTTGTCGATGGAGAAAGTGGCGCTTGATGTAGACCGATGGGAGCGATGGATGGTCTCTCGCTCGACAAGGGTGTTGCAATTGACTTTCGGCTGCCCCGCGAGCCGTTTGCTTGACTTCGCGTCGTCGCGTCTCTTCTGTTGACGCCGTGCAATACTCGTGCGGCATCCGAATTGTTCTCGACAGCCAGACACAGCCATGGACAGCAGTGCACACAACGCTTTGAATGGCTGCGTCACGTCGTTGCGCTCGAGCATGCAGCTGCTGGAGTCGAGCATCAATATCTTGGACAGCGGGGTGAACGACTACCCACGCCTCGCGAAAGTGCTACAAACAACCAGGGTACAACTTCTCCTCTACAGCCGCCAGGTGGTGCTGCGAATGCTGACACTAGATTTAGCACTTCGAACTCGTCTCCGAGCACGATCTGACCACCGCTCAATCCACCCTGCTCTCCGAAATTCAACCCGAAGTCACGAATCTCCTCGCACGCGTGGAGACATATCTCGATAAGCTGGAGCGACGCGAAAAGAGCCTGATGGCCAAAGCAGAGTTGCAAGAAGGCAGACTTGCACAGCCATCACGAGCAAGCTCCGGATCTAAGAGTCCCGCGCGTCGACCAGCCGCCGGAGGGCTCGGTAACATGGAAGAGATGAAGATGCAGCAGCTACGGCAGAAAAAGGAACGCTTGAGCTATGCTGTGGGAAGATTGGAGTTGCAAGCAAGTCAGAGGCAGAGGCAGCTGAGGAAGAGCATGGCTGCGCAGTGAGACTCTGCTCCAGTCACGCACACACCGTGCATGGCTCCCCATACGACTCTACGCCGCATGTAGGCACCAACAACCCAGCCTCAGCTCATCCGCGTTACGGGAGTGACCGATGCACAAATTGCATCGAGGCGGCTATGATTTAGGATGAGTGAGGATCGCTTGACTATCTCGACCATGTATCGACCGAGTAGCTTAAATGCTGCGCCAAGGTGATGGGAGAAGCATGGCAGAGCCTCGTCTACGCAAAGCTTCTGTACTCTGCCATGCGGGTGGCGGCAATGCGCCGTCCCTGAGATGATCTGCCACCTCATCTGCCTTCGCCAGGGACGTTCGCAAGAAGGCATGGTATTTCACGCACCACGCTTCATGCCAGTGAGCACAATGCCTGTGATGATCCTCTGTTTGTCCGAGCTGATCTTGAGTAAACAGATCTTGGACAGACTGAAATCAGAAGGCCTTAAGACGACAGAGTACGTTGTATCGATAGCTCCTCGAATTGTAGGCAAAACAGAATCGACACCAAAGAAACGATCCGCATTCTGGGGGTATATACAATTCGAAAAGTCAGTTAACGAAACAAAAAAGTCCCAAAACTCCTCTGCTCTGTCCACAGAAGCTGATGGAACCCGGCCGTGAGTCGCTGAAAAGCGTAAAGTCTTCGAAACGAATCAGACACAAAAAACGCGCATTCTTCCCTGGAATGGCTCTAATCCGCCCTTGCTTCAGTATACCATGGGTCGTGCTGAAAAGCGTCCACATGCTCCAGGCTCTAAGGTATGCTGACGTGACGCTCGTTCTTCTCGCTTTTGACGCTCCCTCTCCTCCTACGGAGCATTCGATTCTGAGGCTCTCGAAGCACCTCCACGGACGCTGCCACTGAGACTCGCGCCAGAGACATCCCGTGTAGGCAGGCCTGGGCTAGAGACCGGCGGCACTCCAAGTGATCCGGCGCTCGAAATGTTGCTCACCTTTCTCTCAACACCGGCGTCGGCGCCATTCGCTTGGAGCGACGTCTGTCTTGATTGCGAAGAGGCGATTCTACCGCCTGTGGGGACGCTGGCAACCGGTGTCACCCCACCCTGCACACGCTGGCGCGTGCCCGGGAGATTCTTCAGCCTCGACGTTCTCCAATTCTCGTACCATGTTCTGCGGCTGATATCACGCAGCTCCACGCGCCATTCGGAGAACACACTGTCGCGGAGACGTCCAAAATCGCAATGACTGGCATCATACGGATCCGCGAAGCCCCATGGGAATCGACGTCCGATTTTCTCTCCTTTCTTTGGTGCGGGCGCGTATGGAGGCAGGTCGTAAATGTCCGGCGAGAACACTGACATTGGGAGATACGGCGTCTCTCCATTGCTGCTTTCCATCAAGGATAGGCTTGATTGACGCCGGTGAGACTTGCCCCGCCCTCCCGGGGAAGAAGAGCTGGACTTCCCGGATCCGGTGTCGTCATTGTCGCTGTTGGCATCTTCTTCAGAGTCTTCCTCGAGCTCCAACGCTTCCAAGGGGTCCAATTTGGCAGTCTTGATAGCGTCCCATACAGTACGTTTCAGGTACGAGATGTGACCGGTGGTGATCGTGTCTGCTTTCCCTATGACCGGAATCACTGTAGTCTTGCCCCAGAGGGCTCGCATTACCTGGAGATCAAGGTCGGTGTCGAGAGTGGAGGCAGCCTTTTTGGCGCCCGGTTGCTGAGCAATAGTAGCACTGAGTCTGCTGGGAAGTCAGCAAAGTCCAAATCCGGATTGGAACAGCAGCAGTGGATAACAATGCCCGCTGCAACCCTGGCTTGCGCGCGACGAAGAACATACCTCACAGGATCCAGCACCAGCAGTACGCAATGAATGTGCGTATCTTTGACACCGGGCGTACGCATGACTTTCTGCTCCTCGGCGAACGTCTCTTCGAATTTGCTTTCCACGAATCCGGCCAATTCTCTGCACTGCAGATCGACCACATTCTTTTCCAACCCTTGGGAGTCCCATAAAGTCAGGCCAATTCGCTCTCCTTCGATTTCCGATTCCAGGTATGTCGAAGTGAACGAGGAGCTTCCGCGGCTGCCATACGAGGTCTGTGGCTCGGGCTCGCTGCCATGGGGCTGCTTGCCAGGGGGCAAAGCCAGCGAGTGCTTGAGGAAAGAAATGAAAGAAGTCTTGCCGCTGTTTTTAGCTCCGACAACGAGGATACTGGAAAGTGCGTTAGCTCTGATTGCTTCGAGGTCCATGGCTCTGCATGACGACTCACTTGAATGGTGTCGGATCCTTCTTGCGCCGAATTCTGCGAGGGCTGTTGAAGGCGTTAACATTCGTTGTAGTTGATGCGTACGAGAAGCGGCCGCGATTCGCCATGCTGGTGGTGTCGGAGAGGTCTGGCGCTACATACTCGCCACTGCTGTGGACACCATTGATTTTGGCCGAGGGAACGGGCGGGGAGGAGCTGTTCAGGGCGCTGTCGGCCCGGCCACTCGAGTAGCCTGGCGGGGAGGAACTGCTCATGGCGGAGCTCGACGGCATGCCTTGCGACTGGCTGGGACGAGAGAAGTTGGCGGTCGGTCGAGTGGGGCCAGATGCGGAGGCGGATGAAGTGGTGTAGGCAGCGTTGAAGATGGCCACGCTGTCCGGTCGTTCCTCGCTGAACGGGTTCATTCCTGGCAGCGGCGCAAATGAGGGGAGGTGCGGCGGTTGCTGTCGAGGCTGCGCGGCTTCCCTCTTCGCCTTCTCCTGCTCCTCCTTCCGGCGACTGCCCATGCCGCTGACCTTGCGCAACATGCTTCCTGTCTTGCCTGCCTGCTGCGGGCGGTTGGCTGCTTCCTGCTGTACTTGCGCAAAGAGAGTCTTCGGAAGCGGAGGCGCCGTCGGCTCGGCGACGTAGAAGGCGCGTTCGGGCTGGTCGAGTGAATTCTTGCGCGACGAACTGGTGTTGGATTTGCGCAACAAGCTGAAGCTGCGCTTTCGTGAAAGCGCCCCGCCGTCACCGGTGCTCGCCGCTCGACTCCGTCCTCCAACGGGCCCGCCGTTAGTCAACGCGTTGTCGTCGGCGATGGGCCACCCCGTTGTCTTCCTCGCGCCCGATCCAGTCGTGTTTACTCGCGCGAGCGGGCGGCTGTCTGGCAGCTGCTCTGAGTGCCGTTCTTCCACTCCAATGGCGTTTGCGACGGCAGCGGAGAAGGCTTCACGCTGGTTGACGAAGGGAGGGCCGCGCGGCGATGAGGGTATGGGTGGAGGGGAACGATGGCTCGTCGTGTAGTCGGCATCGCGCAGCTGGTCAGCGGAAGAATACCCGGTCGCCATCATGTTTCAAGGGTCAGTAGTCCAGAGGCGATCACCAGGTAAATCATTGCACGACCTCGCTAAGTGTGCTGATCCGCGCATTCGCGCGAAGCGTAGGACAAGATGTCGTCTAGCCGCCCACGCTGCGCAACGTTACCAAGGGAGGAACAGGACAACAAAACACTCGAATCTGGGACCCTCTCTTACGTGCCAGAGAGTCAGCGAATTATCCTTTCGAACCGCCTCTTCTCAACATGCAGCAGCCTGCCACATGTGCAACGAGTAAGGAGCCACCGTGCCGGTTGGGTTTCACATGGGTTTGCGCGACTAGGCCCGACGTTGCGGAGATGAGCTTCTTGAAACGCGCCACTCCACAGCTTTCACGTGTCATCAACAGTTGCCGACCCAAACTTCAATATATGCGCCGGACGTTCGGCTTGCATGCGCAGGAGACGGCACTTGTCTGCACATCCCGTACATGTCGGGGAGCGACATTAATCCAGAGTTTCTCGATATCATACCATACCAGCGCGTGACGAACGTGTCCAATGGGCAAATTTCGGATTCGCTTCCTTTGCGTCGATCAGGAGCAGCTCAGGACGACTGGCTGTAGTTTTGGGCTGCATCACCGGGCGCCAAGCAGCATCACAGAACTCGTCGGAATATTCGCAAGGCAGGACCACACCTTGGCGCCGACAGCATAGCCATGATGATATGGAAGACATTTTCGTCATGCTGGTGGCAGGCTGGACCGAAGCGCCGTGCCAGATTTAGAAACCTCGTGGCATGTCCTTGAGCTTAGCAACCATGACATCCCCCATGATTCGGATCTTGAAGAGCCGTTGGTCAGGCCAACAAGTCATAATTGTTGCTCGTGCTATGGTTGTCGGTCTGATGATGCTAGATAGGTGAGAATACACGAAATGCAGCTGTTCTGGTTCAACTTTAAAAGTTCATTGCCGTCCTTCATCAATTATACATAGCTTCTCTGCGCTCTTCGTCGCAACATATGTGGACACGCCACAGTAAATTGAAGCCTCTCATTCCTCACCTGCAAATTTGCGATTCTTCCAGATGATGCGGATTCAGAGTATTCTTCTCTGCCCACCTCTCACAAAAGAGCTTCGACCACGGTCCTATTCCTGCCTTGCTCTCTTGTTCGCGCCAGCCTGCATGCCCTGTTGCTGCTGGTAGCCATACCCACCTTGCTGACCCATGCCACCACCTTGGAAGCCCTGGCCGCCTTGAAAGTCACCACCTTGATAACCGCCTCTTCCGCCCATGCCATACCCACCACCTCTGGCTCCGCCGCCTCCGAACCCTCCTCTTCCCATTGCATTGTTACCCATCATGCCACCCATACCCCCAAATCCGCCACGAAAGCCCATGCCATTCATTCCCATTGCCATCATGGGATTTGCCATCACACCGCTCATCATGGGATTGCCGCTGCCATAGCCGTAACCATTGTTCATACCGCCAAACCCTTGTTGGTTCTGCTGTTGCTGAAAACCACCTCGTCCTCCCTGAAAGCCTCCGCGTGGCTGAAACCCACCTCGCCCACGGTCTTGATAGCCGCCTCGCTGGAAACCGCCACGTTGAGGCGCAGAGTTGTATGCTCCGGCATCCTTCTTGGTGGCTTGTCCCGAATCACGGCCCTTAAACGGATTGCCGAGTCCAACGTACCAGACCTGGAATTGATTTTTGCGCTTACCTTCAGTTGAACCTGTGCCATCTTCCTTGGGAACTGGATCTTCCCTTGCTTCTACTGCTCGCTTGACTGCGGAGGCTGCAGCAGGTGTGTCGAACTCCAAGTAGGCTTCGCCGCGAGACTTTCCATTGATCTTGTGTTCGCCAAAGGCGATGTCCCGGAGTTGTGTTTCGACCTCGGCCTGCGCGCAAAAAGCGCGCAGATCTTCTTCTGTAGTCCACCAGTGGAGTTCGGACAACTTCAATGCCTGGGTGGCGTTTGGTTCGACAGATGTTGTAGCAGGGGTCGATGAGGCTGGTCGGGCTGACGATGTACCATTGGCAGGTGGTGCAGACTGTTGATGCTCATCATGGCCATCATCGGGAGCTTTCCGTTTCTGCCCTGTTTGTGCTGAAGGTGCATCTTGCTGTTCCTGATGTGTCTTATCCTGCTGCTCATCGTAATTTTCATACGAATCGTCCCCGAAGTCGATGCGGTCTTCTGGATTCTCTTCTTCTTGATGTTGTTGTTCGTTCTGCGCTTGCTCTTGTGCCTGCGATTCGTCGCCGTAGATGTCGAGATCGAACGTGTCGTCTTCGCCAGACATGGTGGATGTGAGGTCAGCCTACGCTGATGGTTATGCAGGACCCTTCAGGGCTCAGAGAGGTCTGTCACTTGGACAGGAGGGAGGTGAGCGCTTTCAACCTGTTTGGAGAGGTTATGTACAAGTCCTCGAGGGTCAAGTCTGGTTATTGTACAATCAGTCTCGCGATCAATCGTACAGATGTATCCGTGTCTCGTCCTCTTCTTCCCATTCTCTGTCCTCGGTGTCAATGCAGACATACGTACACTGTTGCTCTCCCTCGGCCACTGGTACACAAAGCTTCAAGTAATAGTACAACAGTCGCTGCTTCTGCTAGCGTCCCATTCAAGCGCTGAGTCCAATGCTGTGAGGCTCTTCTGATACCGATGTTCCGATGATATAACACCCGCTCTCGTCGCTGCTTGTGCCGACTCCTGAATGGGGAGGCGCGTCACTCGCCGAGTACCACTGAACTAGGGCTTCGAACGTGCACTGCATCTGTCAGTACGCGAGGGCCATGATCTCTGCTCAGTGTCTGAATATGCTGCTTACCTTTGTCGATGGCGTGTTGAACAGCAGAAGACGCGCTCTGGGAGAGCTCAGAGCACCAGCTGCTGCAGGCCGAACGCTGCCGATGTATCGCCTGCGGGCGGCACGGCACGCCTCCATGCCCGATGTCCGATCGTCGCAGCTGCGGCAATGACGATGTGAAAGGGTCAACGCTGCCATGCTGAATTGGATTAGCCGGGCAACTGGCCTCGTGACAGTGACTGCACGCTCGCTTGCCTGGATCAGTTTGCACTGCTAGCCTGTTCCCCGACCGAGCGGCGGTTTGAAGCGGATTGCGGCATATACAGACCTCGCATCATGCCCCTCGCACGCGAGCATGTCGCCGCCAACATCGCTGCTGTGAAGCAGGCTGAAGAAAGCAACAAGATGGGCGCGGCAGAGAGCAGCGAGAGCGGGACCACCACACAGGCATTTACAGGCGAACAGAGTCGCGAAGACGAAGAGAGTGTCTATGTCAGCCTGACCCACGATGCTCTGGACGCCTCGAAGCAAATGGCGCGGGTGAAGAGTGCAAAGGCCGGCGCTGTCGTGCTGTTCGCTGGTGAGTGGCTTTCCCCATTGCCTCGCGACCCCGACACGCCTACTCAGCACTTGAGCAGGACTGTCGATGGCAATGTCATGCCTCAGTAAAACACACAAAGCTAAGTCGAACGTTGTTTCCTAGGCTGCACACGAGACTCCTTCAACAAGAAGGCCGTCACCCATCTCTCCTATTCAACCTATGCTCCTCTAGCTCTCAAGACGCTCTCTCGTATTGCCCGGGAAATCAAGCGCGATTATAAGCTCACAGCCATTGCTATAACACATCGCTTAGGACGGGTCGACATTGGCGATGAAAGCGTTTTGATCGCAGTTTCCGCACCGCATCGCAAAGCAGCTTGGGACGCCGGAGAGGCCTGCCTCGAGAGTGTGAAGAAGTCAGCCGAGATATGGAAGGAAGAATGGTTCGAGGATGGAGGCGTGTGGAGGAGTAATCGTGATGGCGAGGCAGGGACACCCGTGACCAAAGGAAAGGAAAGACTGGAGAGGAGGGAAACAGATCGTCCATCGAAAGGAAAAGAAAGGAAGATGTCCAGTGCTGACCCAAATGCAAAAGACAAATTGCCTTCCAGAAGGAAATCCAGCGCTGCGAATAGCGGCGGGCCAAGTTCGATTGGCATTAAAAAGGCTGCCACTGAACCTTCGAGGCCGAAGGCTGTAACACGAACAACCACCTTCTATGAAGGCGGTTTCGAGATATAAGTGCGCACTGGACTTGCGCGGGAAGTCCTTGCCGCGGGTGGATTGTGTTCTCCATGGTATGTGATGTGTGACGGCGATTATGATCAGCTTTACGAGTGCAGTAGCGACAAGACGATTGAACGGGTACCTGCGAAGCGAAGCGAGGCGCATGGGGGTTATTTTGCAGGAGTAAATATTCATACAGCGGAAAATAGTTCACAGTTGCCTTTGTTACTGATGTGATGGCAGTACAAACTTCCTCCAGTCGTACTTGCTTCGATTGAAATAGTGGTAAAGCTTGCTTCCAGGCGGAACCACGTTCTGCGGCTACCAACAGAAATCATCACACGTGGTCGGCCTGGAGCACTTTCGGAGTGATTGATACCGTCGTTCACAACATCGTCGGCGGAAACCTCTTTTCACAGGACTTATCACTTTTCAACAGGAGGGATACCCTCACCCGACTCAGACTTGGCATAATAACTCGAAGAGAGAATGCATATTCCTATCCCAACTGCTTCTTCGTCCGCGCCCCGACCGTTCCCAAAAGATCCGCAAGACAAAAAGGCTTGCGACGATGCTTCCCAGCGGTCCTTCCTGATTCTAGCTCTAGCAGCAGAGACTGTGATATGCAACATGGAGCGTATTGTTGCACTGCAGCAGATCTGGGTCGAAGACTTTGCTAGAATTGTGCAGGGACTCAGAGCAATGAGTGCGCAAAACTGTGGCGCGAGAGGGACAGATCAAGGCTGCAGTGGCATGGATAACAATGGAAGTGGATTTTTCAACGCATCGCACCCAGAAGCCGCTCAAAGTTTGTGTTGCGAGCAAGGGCTGCAAAAAGACCGGAAAGAGAAGGGCCCCGTTGCAGCCAGGAAGAGCTGGACACGGATCTGGAAGCGAAGATCATGGGCACTGACCTCGAACCCATCGGTCGCTCTCGTTAAATCGAAGCGATTGTCTGCGCCGGATGCTTCAACACGAGAAGGGATGCGGTGTCGCTGTCGATACGTCCTCAAGCTCGAAGAGATACAGCTTCTGTTGGTGCAAGTGATGGAGCCAGATACCGGACATCTGCCAGACACTGTTCAACAAATGGCGATAGCGCTGCTTTGTGATGAAGTCGAGGCATGGGCGTCAAGTGTGGAGTCGATCAGGACGGTCCGGACGCCTGCGGCGGAAGAGAACAAGTCGCCATCGAGTCGATACCTGATTTTCGGCAGGTCCGTTGCGAAGGGGAGGTCTGAGTCTGAAGACGCCTCGAGCCCATGAAGTAGCGTTCGACAGCTCCACATAAGTGGAGAGTGACTGCTTCTTCCTCGCGGGAGGTAGCACTTGTGCCATATTCTCGATGAACATGATTTGAAAGTGGCTCCAAGCTTATGAGCACGTCACCCATCGTGCGTGACATGAGTGAGTAATCGTGCTCAAATATGCCGGGTGGAAGTAGCTGTGCCTCTTCAACGGTCTTGTTCTTTAGCAGAATACCAATTCCATCCCACTATTGCAGCGCCAATCAGACTAGGCACGACCACAATCGCCTTGACCACATTCCGAATCATTGCCCTTTGATCTTCTGCCATGTCCCTTCCGGGCCCTCGTACATGCTCCATTCCAGGTCTTGTTGCACTCAGCTCAGAGATCAAATGTCCAAGAGATGGTCCAGACAATGAGACCTTGTGTTGCGCACCACCAAGAGTGGTCTCGTCGATGATTTTCCTTTTCCGCTGAGGCCTTGCAGTTGGTTTCGCTGTGCTGGACACGAGGCGACGAGAATTAGCATTCAAATTGGTGACCATCGCCTTCTTGGCGACAGTGAAGGCCGCCATTGTGCTGTCCACTTGGGTGTTCAAACTCCTCCAAGAAATGGAGGATGAGCGGGGTTCTAATGCGATGGGGGCTGTCGGCTCAAACTCATATTCGTCTGCTTGTCGTTCTCCTCTTCTCAACATCGGCGTATGGACGCCAGCCCGGTCTCTCCCCGTATGTGGTTATGGAACGAGCAAGTGGGAACCACGTCGCTAGCGAGAAGCAGGAAGTCGCCAAGCCGGGCTGGTTGTTTCTGCAGGATCGTACAGCAGCGAATGCGAATGTCTTCTCTGGTCTGCACTATCAATGCATATACTCGTACAGTGATTTGATGTTCTATGAGCGTGAAATTCACGATGATACGGTTGCGAAGTGGACAACGTCACGACCTGTGCAGGGACCAGCAACAAGTCTCGGCCACGCCAACAAGCTGTTGCAGTCTTGCAGACCACGGTACACCTCACACAAGTTCGCTGGCATCTGCACTGCACCGAAGCGCCACTGCCCGACAACCGTGGTGTCGGATTCGTGGCGTCCACGTTCCGTGATGAAGTGCAACTCCTCTTGCCCGTCTTGAAGAGGATCAACCGGATGAGGGACAGCAAACATCGTGCTGCCGCTCTTGTGGCGCCGACAAACAGCATGATCCCGGCTCGTTCAACGACGACCTGCTCTTCGAGGACCTCCACGACGAGCACTCATCTGCATATACTCCACGAGACCCTCAATGTGCACCGTATTGCTGATCAGCCTCGCAGCATGTGCTGCGCCGAGGACGGGGACTGAATAGGGCGGCCCTAGATGTGGACCCAGCCACGCCGTTCCAATTGGTCGAAGCGACGCCCAACCTCGAATTGCCTGGAGCTCCAATGTGCGGCTGAGGACGTCTGTACAAGAAGCATCGCGTGCCCGTCCCCGAGCTGTCGCGTAAGGCCATGTCTGCTGCAAACTTCTACGCTGCCGCCATTCGTTTGCCCATTCCCGAACCCGCCGTCAAGTGACTGAGTGAGGCCATTGCAGCCCCACCACAGGCAAGCATGTCGACGTTGAAAGTGGACGACCGTTCGCGGCGAGGCCGGTCTTCTTCAAGGTCTGGGAGAGACAGGTCGCGTTCAAGAAGCAATGTTCGAGCCCCAGAAGCCCCAGATGTACCGCGTACGGGATATGCCTATCCTCCGACCACTTCCTCAATGCCTGGCTCATTCAGCAACGGAGCTACAGCCGCTTCCTATGATGTGAGAGCTCCAGCTCAAGCCAATGGCTCATACTATCCAACCACGAGTGGCCCGTCTCAGTACGCACCTCCCATCCCGGCCCCATCACAGTATGCTCCACCTCAGAGCATTCCGTACCCAAGTGATGACGGCGGTTTTACCATGGGCGGCTACACCGACTTCCCGCCAGAAGAACGTCCAGGATACGTGCCGAGCCAAGGAGCCTATATGCCACCTTTGCCCAGGAGGAAAAGCGATGAAGACGACTTAGCCTACGGGTCAGACTCGAGCAAAGCGTCAGCACTGCGAGG
>JAASLG010000129.1:0-37087 GCA_013365235.1 Cercospora sesami
GTCGGAGCAACCACTTCCTCCAGCCGCCGATCCGCGCACCAGTGACACGCATGCCGACAGTTCTCCTTCTGCAGAGACAAGAGCGCCACAGTAGCACAGAGGCTTGTGTCCGGTCTGTCAAATGCTTGGATTCGACTTGGTTCGGGGGTAGCAGTCTGATACAATGCCATTCAGCACCTCGTAATTGCGTCGTCTGGCGTGAAGCTTCATCCTTGTCATGGACACCCTTGTGGTATGTTCGTCGTTCTCGGCTTTGAGAGCCCTGCTGGAATCTGCCGTGCGAGTGTTTCTGTTTCTCCACCGCCTCGCCTCGCTGGCAAAAGCCGCTACGGCGATGGCGCCTTGTCCGAATTCCAGCGACCGAGACCAGGAGTGAGACCTGCTGCTGGGGTAATTCAGGATTTGTGGTCGTTGTGGGGGACCTTGCTGTTGATCGTGTGTCTGGTAATCGCTCCTGCCACAGCAAGCCACGGTGTTTTCACATGAGTCTCAGTTATTGCTTGTCGGCTGACCAACAATCTTCTTTCTTCCTTCGCCAACGACATATCGTCGTCTGACCAGATAGCTCTCTTGCCGCGTTCCAGTGCTCGGTGACCGCCGCGCGGATTTTTGTTGATGTTGCATTTGCTGCAAGCTCTCAAAGAAGCAATTGATACCAAATGTTCATGTCTGAGAAGTCAGACCGCCTTCGTGTAGTTCAGATAAGCCTGTTGCTGGGGTGCTGTCTGCAGCTTATCCCTTGCTTGGGACGAGGTGGTCGGTCTCACGGTTCCGGCCGAGCGGGTTTCGTCACTCCTGCTGCTGGTGCTGATGCCGTGTGATGTGTTGACGGAGGCGGTGGGACGTCCTAGTGGCATTTTCCGTCTGGATCATGGCGTTCGCGAGTGCCGGGAGTGAGCTGGACATTGTGGGTAACTGTGGTGTTGCAGTTCTGCTGCTCGAGCTGGGATTTGTCTTCATGCTTTCTGCCATCCCGCCGCGCTCTCTTTGTGCTGTTGACCGACTCTCTCTCGTACTCGGATGTCTCACCTAGACCAAAGTCAAATCACTTCTTCCCTGCACTGTTCTGCTTTGCTTTCTCTTCCGCATCCAGTTCCGCTTTGACCTTTGCTTTCATCGCCTCTTGCCTTTCGTCCTCATCTCCGAAGCCCAAATTGCGCATTGAGTCCGGTGCCATCAGATTTCTGTCCATACGGCACTGCAGGTAGGATTTGCTGAGTTGTCTGCACTCTTCATCATTGACGCCGCGCTTGGATTTGATGCAGCGCAAGTACTGCTTCATAATGGGCTGGCATTCTGCCTCGTGGTCGAGCGGGAAACTGCCTCGTTCTGGTGGCGTGGGTTTGCTAAAGGTCGTACGGCCTCCTGGTCCTCCGAATGTAGACATGATGGCAGTGCTGTTCAGTAGTACTTCTCTGTTGGTAAGATGTTTCTTCTGTGCGGGAGCGCGTTCTGGCGGGAAAAGCACGTCGGTCGATCACCGATGGAGGCCGATTCTAATCAAAAACCCCGTCATGCTTCTAAGCGAAGTTCGATGGTGGAAGACGGCCGATTAGTTGGGGCTCGTCGGGCGCTAGCTCACGTTGCATCGCGGCACTGTTCCTGACGCTTCGTCTTTCTAGCCAACTGCCGGCGACGACTTCCCGACTGCTTTAGCTGTCGGGAGGTGACGCGCTGCTGGGAAAGCATCCTCTTCCCAGATGTGCATCACGGCGGTCCGAGGCAAGCGAACGGACGTGTTGGCCCCGGGTTGGACGCACTGCCGCATCGCTGCTGGATGAGGCGTTTGGATGTCTCGGCAGCAGAGGAAGAGACGCACGACGTTGTGCATGAGTAGGATACACTGCAGGGGAACAGAGACACATTGGAAAAGTTTGCCGAGGGAGACGTCAGGCCTGCGCTGGGCAGAGGAGATGGGACAATGTCCACGGCGAAGGATGCAAAACAGCTCATATGACCTTGGAAGCTCCAAGGCGCGTTGCATTGGATGTCCTATGGAAGAACAGGATATCCTGCGTATGCTCCATACATGTCGTGGAGCAGTAATCCTCAAAATACCATGCTCACAGCGTGGCCGTCCCTGGAATCCCATCAACAGGCTCCGCGCCTTGGTTGCAATATTCAAGTCTCGATGCAGCAAAGCGATACCCCTTCAAACCAATCCTGCTTGCTGGAGAAGGAACCTAGTCGAGCTCGTAAACCGTCGCATCAGACCTCCAGGCCTCATCAAACGCCGTGGCGATCTTCACGGCCTCCTCAGCGGACCTCTGTTGCCGAAATGCAGAGCTTCGAAGCAGTTGTGCACTGAGCACAACAACGAAATCCTCGGCATCTGCCACTGCTTCGTACTCAAACCGAACTTCAGCGGCTCTCTTCGTGGCGACGTCGAATCTGTTCAACCAACGATTCACTTGAGGATACGGAATGAGGTAGTGCTCAGCAACGTTCAGTGTAAGCTCGATCCTAATGGTCTGGACTGTGGACTTCTTGGTGCTGGAAGCATGATCCAGTTGCTTGAGTTGTGTCTCCTCGAGTCGGTTGAGGTAAGTAATGACATGACCGAAGCTGAGATTGAAGACTTCTGCTCTGATGACAGGAGCTTCTAGCGTGGCGTAGCTGCGAAATTCGTCGTGAATCATCTTGTTGACGCCGATCAGCGGGGATGGGATTCTGAGTGGGCGCCGGTAATTGCGTGGAATCGTGACTGAAGAGTTTTCGAGTATGGCGGCGTAGACTGCGTTGCGAAGTTCAGGAGGCAGCTCGAGGAACTCGAAATGCTTCTCTGAAATCTGGTCCTCTGCTTCTGCGGCCTTGTCCTCGCCCGTGGTCGATACTTTAGCAGCGGTATCGAGCACGCCTTCGCTCTTGTCTGCGGCGATGTTCGTCTTGTCTGCGGCGCCTTGGTCCATTGCAGAGGAGTCGGCAAGGGACGAGGCTGGAATCCGACGTTGTTTCTTGAGTCCACACGTATCCGAGGCATCTTGGAGAGACCGTCCTCTGTGGCCTACGTGACTGGTAGACAGCGCGACGTTGAGAAGTCGAGCGTTCGAGATGGCCAAAGAAGTCTTAAGAACGCAAGGCGCGGGTGAATGCAGCGCTTCACTTGGCCAAAGCGGGCCACCCAAGACGTCACTTCCTCATGTGTCACACGACAATACGACGGAACGCGCTCGATTCAATGGCTATAGAATTGTATTGTGCGCCGAAAATAGAGAGCAAACAATAGCGGCCAGCCTATTGAGCTCGATACCCTATATTATCTCGTCCGAGATGCACTTCGCACTGAACTTGATTACTGACTTCGGCATACTTGACAGCAAGAACAGCACACCGAACCGCGCTCACCATCATCTGAAGCTCTTCACTTCCATTGCCTTCTTTCTGCCGCGCTCACTTCTCTCGCACTCGAACTCACTTCCGCCACACCATTTCCGCTACCTCCCTCGCAATGTCTCACATCAAGACCGAAACCACCACCCAGCACGAGCTCAGCGAAGCCAAATTCGTCCTCACAATCTACCGCCGACGACTCCGCCACACCCAAACCAAGCTCGCCGACCTATACGACCTCAACGAAGAACAAACCGAAGTCCTGAAATCTCCCCGCATCACACCATTCACTTTGGCCCACGCCATCTCACTTCGCGCCTCACTTGACGCCGCCAGATATCAAGTCATCCTCGACGAGGCCAATCTCTGCTACCAGAAGCGTCGTGTTGCCGCTTTGCAGGCACGCGGTGGGCCAGGTCGTGTCCAACTGGAGGAGGAGAGTGACGAGGAGGACGAGTTTCACCTCGGCCATGATGGCGTTTCGGGTTTTAGGTCTCCTGTTGCCGCTTGGGGTGTTTTGGTATGTGTCCTTGAATAATCTCGTACGATCAGAGCTGACAGACATTTTAGTATGGTGGAGTGAAGACACTTGGGCAATTTTTCTGGAAGTGAAAGGAAGCATCGCAAGAGAACGTTTTGTCTCTGCGAGACGGAGTTTACTTTATACCACTAGATAGAGCTCTGCCTCGTTGCTTGTGCGCCAATAGAAAATTAGAGTAAGGCAGACATTGGAGCGCAATAGAATGAGATTTTTTCTTACCGCGTGAATGATATTCCTTATCCTATGCCAACACATTCACTTCATGCCACTAGGGAGAGCTCAGCTCGATTGCTTGTGCGCGAGCAGAAATTGGAGTGAGGCAGTGGCTGAAGCAAAATGGAATGGGATTATCTCACTAATTCGTGTTGCTAAATCCTCGGTCTACCTCAATGCCTTTCCGCATGACCACGGGCGAAAAGGTTCCACATCGCAGCTCTGAGTCTGAGCTATACAGAGCGCACATTTCCCGGGGTAGACCGCTTGCAGCCTGTGCTCGAAGATTTGTTTGCAGTCGTCTCCAGATATCTGCTCCATTACTTGCCGTCGAAGCTTTCCAAGGAAAGTGTCGTCAGGATTGACGACACCCCGAGACACGTGAAAGATGTCATATCTCTCACATCCTTCCCATTCTCCTTAATCGAATTTCCCTGTCAAAACCCCGTTCACTCAAATCTCTAGCATCTCCTGAGCAAACGAATGTCCAACCCTCAATAACCCTCCCCTGGCCGCCCAGCGGAGTTCCACGCAGGCTATATTTCTCCACCTTATACGCCTTGGTCTCATACTCCTGAAGTCTTCTCGCGTGTTGTTCACTCGAGACTCCGTAAGTCGAGCCTTGCACCAAAGGTCTCTCTGACTCAGCAGAGTCTGACAGAGGCAGTCTGACGAGAGCAGGTTACTATCCCCATAGCTTCAATTCGTAGGAAGCATTGGTGACCTGGGCGGGATGGGATAGCGGAGATCCCCCAGTGTGTATCGACCTGAAAGAAGACGGCGGGCGGTTGGCGGAGGGCGGAGGGCGTTCCGCTTGGTGCAAGAACCGAGGGGCTATACATCAGGCGAGCCAGCACCTGCAAGTATTCATCAAGCTTCGCGATATGAGCAGAAGCAAGTTCCATTGCGATGTCGGAGCGCGCGGCATACTTCTTGACGAAATGAATATTTGGCAGCTGATCTCTTCTGGTGCCGTTCGGGGTACACCGTCAGACGTTGGCGGCATAGCAACTACATTGATACGACCAGACCAAGATGGTAACCTCTACCGGTAGAGGGAAGCTGGTGGCGAAGGGCATCGATGATGAAGACTTTTCCGATCTATCGAATCAGATTCCACGTGGGCGGCAAGATGCAACCTCTACCGGCGGCTCGCAGTTTCCATAATGCAATCAGAGTCTTCTCATCCGCCGCAGCCATAACTTCAAATCGAAGATGCCATCACTGAGGTCAGAAGCCTTGCCATCGTACATGAAAGTGTATCCTTCAATCGTGCTATCCTCATTGCCCTCTGCAAGACGAATTAAGCAGGGTCGAGGCCGATATGCTCGCGTTTCATATTCGGCAAGTCTGGCAGCGCCGGCCTCATCTGCAACTTCAAAAGTCGCGCCTTCGACGACAGAGCCTCCTGGGCCGTCAACTAAGGCCGGATATTGACCCCACATCTTCAGTGAGTACCCAATCAAGCGTGCAGGCCGCAAGATGGGCAGTTGTGGCAGTCCCAAAATCTCACTCAGTATACTTGGGTCTTGGAGTGTGCCATAGAAGAAGTATACGCCTGCAGGCGGGTTTAAATGATCCCATGACGGTTTCTCGACGTGGCCTTCAAAAGCCCAACCAGCAGGCGCGCTCCTGACTTTCAGAGCGATTGTCGAGGCTTTCTCAGCATGTTTTGGTGGCGGAAGTGGAGGCGCAGGCGGTACTTCTTCTTGGGGCGATGATATGCTCGCCATTTCGTGGCCGTTTGCGTCTGGTATGTCTTGAGACATCTTGCTCGTTCGATCAGTAATGGAAGCAAGTCCAAACGCCAAAGGCGATGTCGAGCACATTGCCAAGACACTAGACCCGAAACGGAAGCCAGGCGCTTGCAATTCCTATTTCTACGCTGGCAACGTCAGCATGGCCGACTTGTGCAAGAATGAGGCCCAGCACGACCAGGACGTGGGACGAAGCCGCAGCTATGTCGGCGAATCAACTCGACTACTACTGAGTTGGAAGGCTGGACATAAAGTATAGCCCGTTTCAGCAGCCGCCCATAATCCACGCTGAATGCGCGACCAACGCCAGACACCAGAAACTCCATCTTAGGCACTACACGGTCTCTGGCGTGTGGAGTCATGGATCTAGACTCGAGCGCTTACTTTATGGACGACTGGACATGATGCTCAGGCTTTCCGCCAAAGGCGCGCGTCTTTCTGCTTGGTTACCGTTTGGCAGGGATAGCAAAAGGTGCTGTGCCGCATACATACTTACAACGATGTGTGGGATGGAGAGCAGTTTTCTCTACTTAAAGAGCAAACAGAAGAGCATCAGACTCGCTCCTACAATCAACAGCTGTTTGCAGATCGTATCCTACATTCAAATATCCTCGATAGAAGATGGGTTTCTTTTCCAAAACCACTGGCGCTCCACCACCACCGCCACCACCGCCACCGCCCTCCCAGGCGTCAATTCAAAGACGACCTGCCCCTGCTCAGCGGCGTCAGGCTGTTGCTCAACCGCCTCCTGGTACTCTGGCAATCGGAGTGGAGACTGAATTTTTGATTGCAGCACGTCAACCAGACCCTTCTATCCGTAGCGCAGAGGAGTTTTCGAGAGCAGTGGCTGCTGGTTACAAACAGTTACTACAGTCAAGACCCTCTGAACTTCACCCTTCCATGCATAACGCCATCAACGAATCATTTCGCGGAGAACGCTTTTCGGAGTGGTCGCTAGACCACGACTCTACCATTGCAGTCCCTAACCCAGGAAGGGAGCCATGTGAGGATATCCACCATTTTGAAGTACTATAGTGGACACAAAGCAGGGGGCCTGGAGGTGATCTCGCCTATCCTACGTGTGCATGCCGGATCAGCCTGGCGCTCACACATCGAAATACTTTGGTCCCACCTGGAACGACACTACAAAGTCTCACCTAGCAGCTCTTGCGGTACCCATGTCCACATGTCTATCGCCGGGGGATATTCTCTTGAGGATCTGAAAAGGATCGCCAGCGCTGTAATTCATTTCGAACCTGCATTCGAGGCCGTAATGCCCAAGGATAGACTCGGTAACGAATACACCAAAAGCAACTGGATCGATAATAAGAATTTCGGTTACAAGAATTACTCTCGAGAGGCATGTATAGCTATGATCAACGCGTGCAAAACGCCAAGGGAGCTTGTGCTACTCATGAACCCCGATAATGAAGGCGAACGCGACAAAATGTTTGGCTGGAATTTTCTCAATCTGCTGCAAAGCACGCAGTCTACCATTGAGTTCCGGCGTGGAGCAGCCAGTACCAATGCCCAGCAGGTGTTCGTGTGGATTGAAGTGGCAATGTCATTCCTCAAGGCGAGTATGATACTTGGCACGACAGAGAACCTCCAGAGGGTTCCGGCTACAGTCGGTGGATTGAGGTGGTTTGTGGCAGCGGCCAAATTGCCAACCGACATATTCGACAAGCGCTATGTGGACCTCTTCTATTCTAGGGCTAAAGATGGGGCAGCGGCACAGCCAACTCCAGTGGGCAAGCTATCTAAGGAAAAGGCTAATAAACTTAAGAGAAAAAAGATGGAGGACAAGAACCGTAGCATTATGCTCGAGAAAACTTTGAATGCGCCATATTGGGATTAGATGCTTGGGGCCATCATACAACTGCGATGAGGGAATCTGCTCACTTTGCGTATAATCATAGTTCATGGAAGGCGCGGGGTTTTGGACCGGCGCTCACTCGCTATAGAGGTTAAAACGACAACGAAAGGATTTGAATGCAACAATGATGCTGTGCTAAAGTCTACTCTCTGCTACTCTGGTTGAGGGTCAGTGAATATGTCCTGGGCACCGCAGCGATTCAAAGGATATCTTGAACGTCGCAGTCCATAAGCCCACTACACCCATTGTGTCTGTGAGGCGGTCCCATTAAGAGGGTCCTTCCAGCCCTGAATCAATTGCCAGAAGGTATGCCTTTCTCTGGAGAGTCAAAGATTTCGCACTCACGAGATGAGCTTCAGTCGAAGCTGCTGCAAGCATTTGTCTGGGAAGCGGCTACTTATTGCAAAAGGACAGCCTGGTTTTCAAAGATGCAAGGCGTTCTCTGCAGCTTCGCCTCGCAAAGCAACGCAGTAGCACAGTAGAGAGCTGTCTGAGACATGGTGGTATGGGTTCCTCATGCTGATAACTTTGAGGACCGACACTTGATCATTCCGTTACTTGAGCGCGGTTCTCAAGCTTGCTAGCTTAAAGATGCGCAACCCCGGCCCATGCCTTCAAAGAAAAAGTTGACCTGAGCATCGGAAGTAAGCACGATGGCGAAATGAATGTCCACTGTGAGATATCGCTCTCTATCTCGCCCGTGGCGTTGCGTGTCGTGCAGCGTCACATACGGTGAAGTTGAACTGATTCAAGTCGTTGGCTTTTCTCCTCTTTGCACAATTAGTCTCTGCGAATGAATGCTGAGGCATGATTAGTGCATCAGTATTATTATGATCTTCGTGGCATGAGCATTCGAAGTGCTTCGTACGTGTGGGTGACATCCACGGAGTCAACGAGACAGCAGCTCGCTGAAGTTCTTACATAGCTCTTAGCCCCTCGAAGTGATTCGGTAGCAGCTCACTTGACCAGAGTCCATAGCAGATGCTGGCGCCAGCCCAAATGCTTTCCTACCGACTCTTTGCAACTACAGATCTTTGCCAAGCACTTCTTGGTTGTGTCCATGCCTGGCCGTCGACTTACGGCTTCTTGATCATGACTCGGAGTGTCGTCTCTGATGAGCTCGGTTGGGTGTCACAGGCGCTCACGCCTCATGGGCAACAGCCAACGAGGATCGCAAGCGAAGGGAAGGAATGTCGCCAGTGTCTTGCTTTTGCTCGTCGCTTCGACTTGCTGGAGAACTCAACCAGAATCGCCAAGCCGATGATAATCCGGAGACCCTACCAATCATGCAGCTTCGGACCCATACCGAGAGCTCGCAAATGGTTGCCGATTGAGCGGTCGACCTCCGCTGTCTGTCGCGAGAAAAGTGCTGTAAGACTCTGCCAGTTCGCAGTGACCAGAAAATCTTGATCTATGCCCCGAATATGGTCATGAAGCCGGCTGTTGGATGCAAGACTCACCTCGCGATGGTGCCTATAATCGCCAAGACGACTCCAGCAAGTTGAGCGAGCACGCCAATCTCAGCCCCGAAGAGCCTGTGATCAACGCAACAGTCGCTGTAGTGCATGCTTGACCTCATCATCAGCAGCAGCTCACGCAGTTTTGCGATGATGCCATCTGCCCTCAGACATGGTCAACACTTCCGACCTTCAGCACAAAGACGAATCGATAGTGCGCTGCGAACGCCTCCATCTGGGCCAGCCATTCCGTGGGGGGCGTTACCAGTTGACGTCGGGGTAGGCATACGAGAGGCGGAATTAAGCATGAAAGAAAGACGAGCACTGACCACAGCATGCTTGTCCGCGGCGGCTCGACGAGGATTATGCGACTGCAATGTCTTGTGGTTCCTGCTGTGAGATGTCGCGAAATTGTGCTGATCTCTGCTACGAGCAAACGAGATGAGCCAGAGGTCATCGAGTCCTCTTTCATTTCTTCGTCGAGCACCACCTTTGCACGCCAGTTGGCGAGCTCTTTGCGACCAGGCCAGTCTCGACAGCGATTTTGTAATGAGGCGTCATGGCGTCCGGTATGTTGCGGTGGTAGCTCCTGATAAGCTCGGCGTGGCGTGGACTTCAAGATTCGCGCCGCTTTGGCGCAATTCTGTTCGCTGACCACAAATGAATAGCACTATACCACAAGATTGAAGTGCCACCGAGTTGCGCGACGCTCTGCTCTTGCGTTTTACGACGCATACCAATAGCTTCACTGTCCGAATGCGCTCGGAATGTCTCGCGACTGCATTGAGCTCGGGCATAGCTCCACTGTTCGCGCAATGCAGGTACGGATATGAAGGACAGTCCCGTTGGCTGCTGCAGGTGAGCACCGGTACGACTGCGACTGTGTCAGTGACGTCCTGCGTGTCGCTCATCCCCTAGAAGAGTTAGATCGACATCGAAGGAAACGATATGTCCAATCAAATGCCCAAGCATTCTGGAGAGAAGCCCAGATCTGGAGAAGGCCGTGCGGGGAGACCAAACTTTAATCATTTGTAAACTTCGTCGCTTGGGCGCATGTGAGAACCGATCGTCAACGTTCACCAGGAACACCGAGGCAGACTTTCCCATAGCGTTGAGAAAAGACTGGCTACGAGACGTTCGCAGCGGGTAGCGTTGATAGAGGTCGTCGTGTCCGGTTACTGCAATTTTCTTGCTTTCCGTACTTTCACTCGTTGTGCATACACACGCGACAGCAGTAACTTCTTTGCAGTCAATACCAGCCGGGTTGGCTCTGAAGAAAACATGAAGTTCCTCGCCGCCCTCTTCGCCACTCAGGCTTTGGCCTTCAGCCTGGATACCAGGAGTCCTGCCGTTCGAAGTCGACAAGCTGCTGCAGATATCGCCAGCTCGATCAGAGCAATTCAAAGCGCAACAACCAGCCTCAACACAGCAATCGATTCAGGTGACCTGCTTGCGTTGGCATCTGGCAATGGTGCAGTCATCGATGCTATCAAGGCCGCCACATCGGAAGCCAATGGCCTGTCAACCCTTTCCTTCGACGATGCTGCAGGCCTCGCCAACCCCATCCAGGACCTAGGCGCCGCCGTCGACACAACAATCAGCAACCTCATCAGCAAGCGATCATCACTTGATGGCGTGCGCGAAGCCGTCCTCACTGGACTCCAGGATCAACAGACCGCATCGATGGCCTTCTCGAGAGCACTTCTCAGCAAGATCCCCGAAAACCTCCAGGGTATTGCACAAAATCTCGCCCAGCCAATTGCAGACAACCTCGCCAGGGGAATCGCCGCATACTCAAGCTCATCGTCCGGTGGTGGCAGTGGCGGCGGCGCTGCAACGACTCAAGCAGCTGGAGGCCAGACGACCCCAGCGCCTAAAGTTCAAGCCAGCGTGCAGGCAAGCAAGGCCCCAGTTTCACAAGCAGGAAGCGCGATCCCCAACGCACCAGCCGGCAATGGCTACACGATGCCAACAGTCACGACAGTCACTGGCATTCCTTCGTACAGCCTCCCAGGAAGTACTCCAGCAGCGTACACTGGCGCAGCACATCCAATGGCCACCCTCGGCTTCGGTGCCGTTGCCATGGCTGCTGCCGTTGCCGCTGCGTTTTAAGCTTGAGATACCCATTCATACCGGAGAGCAGCGCCGTTGGACGGCTACTTTTGGCGGACTACTTCGAAGTTTCTGAGGTCGCGAGGATGAAAGGACCTGATGTGTAATGATTAATGCGACCATAGACCCTTGCTGCTAATACGCAGACGACCGGCTTGTAAATAATCCAACGTCATGAAGCCCGTTGGAAATGAAATAACTGAAAAATTTACCTGCATGAACACCTTTCTTAGCTCATGTTCATCCTGAGTCGTGCTCTCGTCACTGTACGAAGCAGCGCGTTTGAACGCGTCTCCTCCTCACCAAAGTCCAGAGCCGTGCAACGCGTCGGAGATTGTCAGAAGCTTGCCAAAGCATTAGCCAAGACCAGTGCCCGCCTCGGAGCTAGCCTGGAGGCTTGCAGGTGGCTGTCTTCAGGCGGGCTAGGTGCTGGTTGGTGACACCGCTCGGTGTGGAGGTGTCTTGGAAGAAGTGGAGTTGAAGGAAGAAACCGAGGCTTCTGAGGTCAGGGCTTCACATCCTTGTTCGAGCTCTCCCATTGGGGCGGCGCTAACGGCTGGCCGCATGTCGCCCTCTCAGGTTGCCCTTCCCACCACTTTGTGCTGCTGTTGCCCGTGACACGACCAACGTGCAATTCGTCGTCGCCGGGGCATTGTAACAAATGGACTCGTGGGTTCTAATTTTGACTCTTGAGACGTCCTGTTGCATTCACTCTCGCGGGTAACAGCCCGAACGTTTGCGACTGACTCTGGCAAAACGAGTGCGAATCATGGCATACATCGCTGCAAGCCCTCGGAGGGAATACGGTAACCCGAGTGAAACTCGCAATATTGATGGCGCAAGGCCGAGAACGGGGCCGACGAGGTGTGATGCCGAATCTGGCGAGAACGCCGCCGTTCTGAAGGGCAGTGAAACAGATATGTCTTAAAGTCTAGCCACATTGCGGCAGGCAAGTCCAAGATGGCAGCCTCGCATATTTCCGTACGTGAGAGCATGAGCAACTCAGGTCACCAGGTGTTTGAGCTCGTCTCCTGGTTTGCTTGCTACGGCCAACCGACGTTTTCAACAGCGGTCTATCGCACTTCCGAGGCTGGTCTTGAAGAGCGCTCATTCCTGGACATTGGGGCTATCATCATACGGACATTGTATTCACCTACGAGCTCTCTTTGATGATCGACTTCAAAGCTTTGATGAACTCCTCCACCTCCTTGGCACCTTCAATCGTGATATCTCGCCTCTTTCCCTCTATCACGATATACGGCACGGCATCAATCCCGTTGCCAGTCTGCTCCCTGATCAGCATCTTCACATCTTGCAGTCCTTCGTCCTCGTCCTCCACAAACTTCGTCGCTTCGGTCTCGTCAATTCCGGCCTCCTTTGCAGCAGTCAACAATGTCTCCCTCGCGCTGGGATGTTTCTCCTCTTCAAAGTATTGCCTGTACAGAGAATTGACGATCGCATTGGACATGTCGGGTCCTCCCTTCTCTTGAAAGTGCTGGATCAAGCGGTGGGCAGGTAGTGTGTTCGCTACTGTTCCTCCAAACTTGAAGTCTATGCCTTCTTTATTGCCGTACATTGACATCAGATGCATGTATTTGGCCATTTTCTCGTCGCTGTCGCCATAGCGAGATTTACGATACCATGCATACTTGTCTTCACCTTCCTGCGAGGCGCCGGGGTATAGCTGATACGGCTTGAACTTCACAGTGAAGTTGACTGGAGTGGAGGAGTCCTCGCGGATTTGAGCGAGGGCTTTGTCGAGACGGCGTTTTGCGAGGTAGGTCCAAGGACATATCGTGTCGAGCGTGAACTGGATCTCGGAGTCGTATGTCATTGTTGCCTGCTGCGTACGAAATGGCTCTGCTCTGTTGTTCAATCAATACATGGAAAGCGAAGCCTACCAAGCAACGTCATGGTTCAAAGTCCACTGAGCTGGAGCTCCGCATGTTCAGTGGAACAGCTCCGTTCTTCCTCTGCTCCGCGCCGCTAAGAGGCAAGTTCAGAGTGGTCGCGGACAGTAGTGACTAGAGCAACAGTCGACGATCTTGGCATTGAGTGATGCCTCAGCATCGAGGCTGGTGGCCTCTCCATGTTGACATAAGCTCATAGTAGGGAAATCCATCGTCGAAGGTCGACCGAGTGCAAAGAGCCGGGCATGTAAACGCCAAGACCCGGAGTCTGGACGCGCAACGGACTTTGGCTGCTCGGGAGATCCGAGCAACACGATCACTTACTTCCATCACGTCTGATTCATCACTGACGGCGCCAAACACTCCCGAGTGCTATTGTTGTCCACTTCACCAGTGCCTACTTGGTTCATCCATGGCTCGTTCTCGTTGCGCTACTTCCTCTAGAGCTGAGGCGTTCCACCCTGTCGTACTCTCCGACGGGTGCGCTGACCAGATTCAACGCCGGTAACTATGGCAGCCGATATGCTATGAGATGTCTGCGAGGCGTATGCCGCCAGACCGATGAACAATAATGTTCGCTGAAGAGCAATGTCGGAGTGCTCAAAAGAAAGAGCGGGAAGACCATGTTCCAGAACGACCGGGCGGACGAAATCCACCGTATCCTGCTATCACATGCGATCGTCTACGATGTACGAGGACGACCGCAAGCCACAATGGACTTTGAACGGACTTTATGCAGTGCTTCTGTGAGCAGTTCTGCTGCATAACTCAGCATGTTGCGTCATCCGGACGAACTTTGTCTCGCCGAAGGAGGACGGAGACACGGAGCCGGACAGAATCCACCTGACATTCGTTCACGCCGGTTCCTGTCATAGGAGACAGGCAGCCACCAAGCCATAGGATCTCAATAGGACATATATACTCCTTGTTGCTCTTCGAGATGTCCTCATCAAAGCACAACTCAGATCTCAAACGCACAAAGCATTCCAAACGCAAACTACAAGAACAACAACTCCATCAAGATGTTCATGGGATATTACGGAGGTGCCTTGGCTGATGCCAAGCCTAAAGAGGAGGCTCAACAACAACGTCCAGTCAGGAGATGGCAGAGTGAGTCTCTAGTCAGTGACGTTATATCTACCACAGGAGCCTAACGTTCGTGACAGAGTTCTTTGCCGTACTCCGAAACCGTTCGCAATCAAGCAAAGCGTAGAAACACCGAACTGGACAGTTTCGCTCTCAACATACGACAATGAATTAGTCGATGGGCCGACAGCACGGGTTCAGTGAGCTACAAAGCTTACTAGATGTTACACCAAGTTGAGAACGACGATCGAAGACGACGAACGATGGGGTCCACAGGACCCAGACACCACGATATTGCCACACCCAGAGCATGCCAGAGCATCACAAAATCACGTTACACGGCGAGGTATCGAGCTTTCGCCTGTTTCGTCGAAGCCGGCTACGTGCATGTTCATGAAGCAGCAAACAAGCTGCACAGTACTGGTCGAAAATTGTCCCGAAGGCGATGGGAAGCGTAAGCCTGTCAATCAATAATAACAGTGGAGAGGTAAACAGCGCATCAGCATTGAGCATTGTATGATTAGGAAGCATAATAGACAACATATTATCAATAGAGATGTGAAACGAGTGGTAACACCATGATTTGACAACTCACCGTGCTACAGTCCGCCTTGAATCGCAAAGAAGCACAACTTCAGGCGACTTGGTATCCCCTTCCATTACCAACCCGAATGCACCTCCACTTACTGTATACAAGAGCTACTACACCGAGCAGCTTCATTCAACAACATCTAACACATCATGGCATCCATCGAGCAACTACGCCCGACAGCCGAAAGCCGCGACAATGCCTCGACAACACTAATCGCCCCAAGAAAACTCTTCACAGCCTCCTTCACCCTCATCCTCATCGCCCTCAACATCAGCATCTTCTGCGTCGCCCTCATGAACGTCATAATCCCCGTCTCCGTCCCCGAAATCACAGACGAATTCCACAGCCTTGACAGCATAGGCTGGTACGCCGCCGCATACCTCATCCCAACCTGCGCTTTTCAACCTCATTACGGAAAACTTTATGCACGATATTCTGCGAAATGGACGATTATAGGTGCTTTGGTGTGCTTTGAAGCTGGGATCTTGGTTTCGGCGTTCTGTCGAAGCTCGAATGTTTTTATTTTTGGGAGGGCGCTGGCGGGGATGGGGGCTGCGGGGGTTTATTCTGGGGCACTTTATGTTATCGCGGTGTTGACGCCGTCGGAAAGGACGCCGGCTGTGCAGAGTAGTGTTGGGGTTGTGATTGGAATTGCGAGTATTGTGGCGCCAATGTTGGGTGGGTGGTTGGTTGATCGGTTTGACTTGAGATGGTATGTTTTGTGATCTTTTGAGGAACACAAATGTATTCGATGCGCTGACAAGCTCAAGGTGTTTCATCACCATCATTCCGGGACCGCTGATAGCTGGCGTCATGCTCTTGATCTGGTTGAGATTGCCGCCAGTGCCACGAAGACGAAAGACAGGATTTGAATTGATCAAGATGTTCGATCCTCTGGGTACGATGTTCTTCCTGGTCGGCATCTTCTGCCTGCTGCTGGCGCTGCAGTGGGCGGGCTTGAGTTATGCATGGCCTGATCCACGAATCATCTTTCTTTTTATTGTATTTGCGGTGAGTCGTGGATTGCAAGACCGTTGCGACATTGCTAATATTCAACCAGTTCTTCTTCGCCGCTTTCATGGGCATTCAGTTCCTCATGGGCGACAATGCAACGATCCCGATTCGAATCCTGGGTCAACGTACGATCGCCGCGCTGTGCTTCTTCATACTCTGCCTCTTCGGCCAGTTCGCTTGCGACATGTATTTTCTTCCTGTCTACTTCCAAGGAGTTAAACTCATGTCAGCAACAGAAGCTGGCATCAACATGATCGCGTTCATCGCGGCTATGGTCTGTGCCCTAATCGCAGCGGGTGTGCTCTCCTCAAAACTTGGCCAATACGTGCCGTTCTTCTACACGAGCATGTTCTTCATGGCAATCGGAAACGGCATGCTCACGACTCTAAGGCCCGAGACGCCTGCCATTTGGTACATTGCCCATCAGATCAGTGCGGGCGCCGGAACAGGTCTTGCTTTACAGCTGCCAGCTACTGCAGTGCAGGCAGTCCTACCCGAGGAAGATCTTGCAGTTGGACTTGCGACTGTACTCTTCTTCGAGTTCCTGGGCGGCGCTGTCTTCGTTGCGGCTGGGAATAACATCTTTGTAAACAAGCTTCATCGTCGGACTGGCGTCAATCTCAACAATAATGGTGCTACGACCGTGATTAACAGCAGCCATGATAGGGTCAGGCAGACTCTATATATGGATGCGCTCAGATGGCCTTTCCGCTTGTCGCTGATACTAAGCTGCCTGTCAATTGTCGGAGTGGTATGTCTCGAACGTAAGAGGGTGAAGGGAAGAGGCCAACATCGCTGCACCAAAGACGACGAGCGGACTCAACAGGGCACGGCAAATGGCATGGAGCTCAAAGAGACATCTCCAGATTCTAGCGCGCGTGGCTCAGACGATTCGTCATGCTTCGGGTGCAGCGATAGGCCTACTTGCATCTTGCACCATCCATCGGCCGAGAATGCTTACATTCCGCAAAGGGACACCAGGGAGACAACCAGAGTCAAGGATTTCCAGCTCCCTCAGGTGATCGAGTAGACACCTGGCTCAAGACTGCGACCGCTCTCGGGAGAAAGACAAGCATACGCCTGCACATCACTTCCGCAGCTCAGCGACATGCTCCAAAGCGGTTCCTCTGGCATAATAGTCATCGATCCAATGATACCGCTTTTCCGTTGCCCAAGCTCCCGTGACATCGTCGGCTCTAGCAGATGCGGACTCGTTCAAAACCGACTGTTGGGCTGCCATATCAGTCTGACTCCATCGACGCATATTATCATTTATGATGTGTCTGAAACCTTCGATTCGGGGGCGGCGCAGTTTTTCATATGCCTTCGACACTTGGCCAAATTCCGAGAAGACTTCGGAGTTCGAGAGCAAGACAGAGAGCACTGAGGCATCTTCAATGGCCATGGCGGCTCCTTGACCAGCATAGGGTGGGACAGCATGCGCGGCATCGCCTACGAGAATAATACGGCCGCCAGAGCTTGACCATGTCGGGAGGTCTGGTAATTCTGCAATTCTCCATCTCGTCACATTCGTTGTCTCTCCTAGCGACTCGGTCACTGCCGGCTCAAAATCGCTCCATCGGTTCCGGAACGCTTCCATGTTATCAAATCCCGCAACCAGACTTCTGCTGTTTCCTTGCTCTGCACCATACGATGAACCATCACCATACTTGTGGTCATTCATTTGCAAATGGTATCGATCATACCGCGTCATCGTCCACGCCACAATGCTTCTCTCCGGCGCCATCCAGAACTGGAAAGGATCTCGACCGTTCTCATACAACTGTTTTGAAGCTTCGTGTTTCTCCATGGCAGATTTAGTTACGTCGACGAGGAAAGTGCAGTGTTCGGTTAGCACAGGCTCTATGCTTTTCACACCTTCGATATACCCTCTTGTTTCCGAGTGGATGCCATCTGCGCCAATAACAACATCTGCTTGAACGACTCTCCCATCTTGCAGCATGACGCCAACGCCACTTTCGTGCTCGATCATTCCGAGACATCTTTGGTTGATCAGTATCTTCGCGTCCGCTCTCGTTGCATGTCGGACGAGTAATCGTAGCAGGTCGCTGCGATGTACCATGTAATGTCTGCTTGAAATCAGTGTTCTTATTTCTCCTCTTAGCATTATGATTTTACGAACCCATTCAATGTCTTCACTCTTCGTACCGATGATCCGTCTCGAAAATCTTTGATCTGTAATTCCTGACCAACATCTGCAATACCCAAGAAATCCTGCTCCAATCTAAGTGCAAAAAGACACTTGGTTGCATTGACAGTCAAACACAAGCCTTGTCCACTCTCTCCTCCATCACTGTCATATCTCGACTTGTGTTCGATGACGGTGACATCGTGCCCGTCTTGTGCCAAGGAAATAGCTGCCACAAGTCCACCGATGCCACCTCCTATGATGAGTACTGCGAGCTTTTCGTTGGCCATATTGTAGTATAGTAGATTGGTTCTGGATTGTGTATCGAATCAGCGGGTACTGCACGTCGGATAAATATTAAAGGTTCAGAAGAGGGCTTGTTGATCCTTCGGCCAGCCCGCAGGATTCTTCCTTGAGCTCCACTGCACCGTCGAAGCTTCGTAGCTCCGAGCTCGCAAAGAACAGCAGCCAAGACTTCGAACAGGATAAAGTATTCCAGCTTGACCTCAATACATCACCTCGAGCTTGTATGCACAGCATATTCTCAAGGCTCTTCCCTGCTTACGATACATCTTTCCGCCCAGTAAAGAACTTTCGACTCCTCGAACATGCCTCACTCGTACACCCAGAACACATTTGCTCAAGCTGCCTAGACGCCATCGCACCACCTTGTAGATGCTTCCTCACCATCTCTGCCAAAGCAGCAATAAAGATCGGATTCCCGTTCAGACTCTCCGCTCGCTTGATCGAATCTGCATGCCCCGATTCGGCGATCAATTCTTCGTCAAGTTCATACAAGGTTTCGATATGATCCGATGTGAAAGCGACCGGAATGATAATGGCATCCGTCTTGCCTTTTTCGATCATCTTCTCTACAGTCGATGCTGTTTGCGGCCCTAGCCAGGGTTGAAAGCCGACCTTGGATTGCCAGACTATGCGGTAGGGATTTGAGAAGTTGAGACGGGACATGATGGCGTGGACAGAGGCGGCGACTTCTATGGAGTATGTATCACCTAGTCGAGGTTGTTAGCCAGTTGCCCCGGGCTGTGGAGTAATGTTTTACCTTTGTTGACAAAACTCATGGGTTGGCTGTGAGCCGAGAACAGAAGTGTCACGTCTTTTCTTCGTGCTGACTCGTAAGTGCGAAGTTGCTCCTCGATATTGCTTGCAAAGGCTTCGACAAATCCTGGATTCGTTGGCCATCGATCAATAACGCTCCATTGGATTCCTCGTTTGGTATCTGCGCCTCCTTCTAGTTCTTGACGAAGCTTGCAAATTTCGTTCAGGGAGCTGCCAGTAGTGCTGCAAGAGAACTGTGGATATTGTGAAAAGGCAACCACTCTGCCGCGCTCACCAAAGCCATCTTCAAGCAGCTGTGAGTATGTATCTTCAGTGAGCGGCTTAGCGTAACGGAAGGCCACATATGGCGAATGCGGTGCCGTTTCTGGAGAGGTACGATCCAAGATTTTGCATAGTTCCTGTGCTTGGTATTCTGACCACTTTCGGATAGGTGAGCCTCCGCCGATTGCTTGATATTGCTTCTTGATCTTTGGCGTCCTCATTCGTGCGATAAACGATGCGATGTGGCTTTGAAATCGTCCCAGAGGTATCAAATCGCCGTCAGACTAAGATGACAGGTTTTAGCCTGATCGTCCAATAGGAATGGTATATGTGGATGCTTACGAACAGCCTCGTCAGAAAGTCTCCAACTTCGTCTTGCGTTGATGGCCCGCCCATATTCAGAAGCACAACGGCAGTTGGGCCTTTCGTAGAAGATGTCATTTGGCTTGCTTGTCGGAGAAATGTAGTGCTCCGACATCGAGTTTGGAGGCATAGTCTGCTGCTCCTGAGGGGAAACATCTTTGGGGAGAAATATGATAATCTCAACAATAGGCCTCTGTTTCGATAGCCCTTGCCTCGAAGACGACGTATGTCTTATTATATCTCATGCTCGTTGGTTGGACAGACCCACATAGGACTCCATATATACAGCGCCATGGCGACGGGCCGGAGTGCCGGCATGAGTTAGCGAGTCTGGCACAGTATATATTGACTAAGTCGGGACTTCGACCAGGACCAGATCCTAGAAATTACAACTTGGGCTTGGATCTCGTCTTCGAGGCCATTTCTTCAGCATCTCTTTTCGCCCATTCCTTCACGACCTTCCTCTGAATCTTTCCACTTAGCAATCGTGGAATCTGGTCAACAATCTTCACTCCACCAGTCAACTGCTTGTGCTTTGCTGCCTTCCTCGCAACATATCGTTGGATTCCTCTTTCAACTCCGATAGCTTCGATGCTCGGGCTTTGCAATTTGACGTACGCCCTCGGTCGTTCCTCATCGTCGATTATCAGCCCGACCACAGCTGCATCCGCAATATCCTCATGCTCCAGCAACAAAGCCTCCAGCTCCGCCGGGGCAACCTGAAAACCTCTCACTTTGATCAACTCCTTCCTCCGATCCACGATCCAAAACTTCCCATTCTTAGCATCATACTCCGCCACGTCCCCCGTCTTCAACCAACCCCCATCTGCATAAGTCTCTTTCGTCGCTTTCTCGTTCTCCCAATAATTCAACAACATCTGTGGTCCTCGAACCCATAACTCCCCACTCTTCCCCTCCTCTTCAACTTCCTTTTCCTCCTCATCAACCAACATCGCCTCCGTACTCGGCAACAAAATCCCCGCACTCCCACTCTCATCCTCCGTCAACCCCGGCACCATCAACGCCGTACAAGTCGTCTCTGTCATCCCATAACTCTGCACAATCGTCGCACCCAATTTCCGACAAATCTCATTCTGCAAGTCTCTTTTCAATGGCGCAGCAGCTGACATGATCCAGCTCACGCTCTTGAGATGTAATTCTTCGATTCCAGATCTCTTGTTCATCATGACTAGAACCGGAGGCACGAGTTGTAGATTTGTGATTTTGTATTCCTCAATATATTTCAGATAAGGTTCGAGTTGGAATTGTGGCATAGTGTAGACTGCTTGTCGAAGTTTACAAGCGATGATGAGAGTGAACATTTGGGCGTAGGCGTGATACCAGGGTAGAAAAGCGAGCCATTTCTCGTTCGAATCAGGTCGATCGATCGTTTGGCCGGTTTCGTGGAGGCGAGAGTGAATTACTTGACAAGCGTTCGCGATCCAATTGTAATGTGTTGTGCAAACACCTTTAGGTAGACCGGTGGTTCCCGAGGAGAAATTGATGACTGCGATTGTGGATTTTGATGCTTCGCCTTCTAGAGGGTCCCAGCGCCAGGTTTGGGCTTCGGAGTCAGACGATAGTATGCGTTCCCAGCTTGTCACATCGCATTTGCTTTCTGCGGAAACGAAACTGTAGACGCGATGTCGAGAAATCCCGGCTTCAGTTGCTGCTTTCTGGACTTTGCGAAGCACGGAAGAGTCTGCGAGGACGAGACCAGCTCGGACAGTCTTCATCTGATGCACTAGTTCCTCAACTGTATACGTTGGATTCGCAGCTGCGAATATTCGGCCAGAGCCTATTGTAGCGAGATACAAGACAGGTGTATAGACGCAATTCGGTGCGACTACCATGATTGGAGTCTGCTTGGCAATGTCCAGCTTGTCCAGGCCGCATGCAAAACGCTTGATGAGATGCAGCGCTTGTGAGGCCGTGAGCGCTCTTTGCGGATGCGCCGCATCGATCCATAATTGTTTGTCCGCTTCAGCTTTGCCGTCAGGAAAGAGAAAGGACAGGAGGTTGCACTGGGGAATGTCGAGGTCCGGAAACGTCGATCGAATTGGCATCTTGGAAAGATCGAAGTCCAATGACAAGCAACACACAATAACTACAAAATCGAGCGATGCATCAACGTGTTGACAAGTACCAGCTCACTGCAGCCAAGTCGCGAGAGTGTCAATTGAATGTTGCCAATGCTTTTCCAACGCGTAAATTAGTCGGAAGGTTCATTCGTTGATGAACTCAACGTCATCACCCCGCCTCGGAAAGCTTCTCGTTTCGATGAAGGTTTGTGCTCAAGAGGAGCGACCAGAAGACATCATCTCTTCATTACATTCGTTAAGCTTTTATATTCTATCTACAATTCTTGCACTTTGCCTGCATCGGACTAATAGCCATTCTGGTATCTCAACCCATCGCCAAATCTGAAAGGCGGGTCTGCAGTATCGAACGGCACATCCTCGAAGCTGTCCTCAACAGCCTGGTTACTCCTGGGAAGATCGAAAGGCAGCTTGCCCTTTGGCTCTGCCCCATCAACGCCAAAGATGACATCCAAGAATGCGTCTGGTCCGCTACCAAAGCTGCCCAAGAACGCGGCAGCCTGCTCTGCGACTTCAGGAATAGCTGCAGGACGTCCGAGGTAGACGTCCACAATGGTAGGAACAGCAGCGTAGATCTCAGCTTGACGAGCTTTCTCGGTAGCATTGTATTCCAGCGAACCAGCTGTGTAGCGGGCCTCAAAGCCACCAGGACGTGGCTCATATGGCGCTTGAAGACGCAGGAAGGCGATATCAGCTTCCTCAGGTGTGTCGACCACTTCGATGTTGCGTCTGGTGAGGTATGTGGAGTTGAACCCCTCGGCGTAAACTTTGCCACAGAAGTCCTTGAGAGGGAGGATGTTGTCCTTGTTTGTCAAGAGAGTGTATGCATCACGTTGAGCTTGAGCTCCCAACTTGACGTACTCATCTTTGCCAACAATCTGCGCTGCCTTCTCCACATCGACATAAGGGTTCTCGAACAGACCAAGTGCAAACTTCTCCCGAAGTAGGCGACGGACAGACAAGTCGATGCGTTCTTCAGAGATTCGGCCGTTCTCGACAAGTTCGACAATGAGCTCGGGACGTTGCTCACCACCATATTGATCGACGCCAGCATCGAGGATGCGGGCGGCGCGTTCCAGCTCGTTGAGATATTCCACACCCCAGGCACGTGCAGGCATGTCCTGGCCGAGGATCACAGTGTCGGTAATCAGACCCCAATCGGAACAGACAATTCCATCGAAGCCCAATTCGTTGCGGAGGAGATCGGTAATGATGCCCTTGTTGAAGCTGAATCCAACCTCTTCATACTCGGTACCGATTGGACGAGAATAGTATGGCATCATTTGCCGAGCGCCTGCAGCGATGGCGGCCTTGAATGGGATCAAGTGGTGCTCGAAGTTGTTGCCAGGGTATGTTCTGCATCACAGTCAGCTACCGATCCAACACAGAGTCGGCTTTGTACTCACTGGTTCTTGCCATATGTGAAATGGCTGTCTTCACCATTCTCCATTGGACCACCACCGGGGAAGTGCTTAGTAACAGTAGTCACCGAGTGTGTGCCAAACTCCTCTCCCTGGAAACCCTTGAGGTATGCCACAACAAGTTCAGAAGTCAACTCCGCGTCCTCGCCCATGGTGTTGGCAATACGTGCCCATCGATATTCCGTGGACAAATCGATCTGAGGGTGAAGAGCAGATCGCAACCCGATAGCCTTGTACTCCTCTCTTGCAACTTCCGCGAACGACTGCACAGTCTCTGCACTTCGGAGTGCAGCAAGCCCCAAGCTCTCCGGCCATTGCGAGAAAGCGTTCGCGGCGAAGCCAGTTCCGAGGTTTTCGGTGAAAGCGTGTCGAGGGTCCGTGGAGAAGGTAATTGGAATACCAAGACGAGTGTTCAGTGCCAACTCTTGAACAGTGTTGTGCCATTCTGCTGTCTGCGTGACATTGACGACATCGCTCGCGAGGTTGAAGTGGGTGAGGAACATGTTGGAAACCATAGTAGTCGTGCTATTTCTCCTCTCGTCGCCCTGGTCGAGAGTGCCATTTGGACCCATCATCTAAGACGCAGACCTGGTAAGCATTTTCAAGCAAGGAGTAGGTTGTCTCGTAAGAAGCGGACTTACCATCTGCGTGTGAAAGAGTTGACCGGCTTTCTCTGCAACGGTCATCCGTGAGATCAGATCATCCAGTCGCTCATCAATGCATAGAGAGGCATTTTGGTATGGGTACGTGACATTGCCATTCGCTCTCCAACGAGAGGGTTTCGCATGATGTGCCTGAGGATGAGCAGCAACGGTCGAAGCAAGCAACCCCAAAACCAAAGCCTTGCGGCCACAAGAGAAATCGGTCACACCCATGCTGTTAGCTGTAGAGTTCACTGGCGCGCACAGCCGATATCGAGCACATCTTGATGCCCTTCTTATGTACTACCGGAGGTTCAACGGATTTGAGGACCGCAGTGCCGCTTGCATTCTGTAACGTCGTATTGCCTAAGCCTCTAGTGCACGCGGTATTGCTGCCATGGTGGGCAACGCATAGGTCACCCAAGGCACTATTACCAAACCAGAAGTGAAATTCGGCCGGAGCCCTCATCGGCAAGTCGTTCAGCCATAATGTCGAAAGTCTCGTGCAGGCAAAGCCATCTCCCGGTAGGTCTAGTAAGTCTTGGACGGTCTTGGTATGCTTGGCGGACGATGAAATGATCGCGTGGCATGCCTGTGGTAGTAGAAAATGTGGAGTGGCCTGCATGACGCTCGTGCGGAGAGGACCGGGGTTTGAAGGTCTTTGGATCGAATTGCCAGGTCTCGCACCACATTAGCCCGACTAGGTGGGTACCAACCACCCCACATATCCGCATTTTCTTCTCCATATGCCATCCGCAAAACGCATCCGAACTTATGCCACCCTGCCCGCTGGTCTACTGTGTTTACTGGCGCGAAGCGCATTGCTGAATGGGGGCATTCGGCCGCCAGCGATATGTCCGATGTGGTCGGACCGAGGGAATGTCAGTGGTTCTCTAGTCGTTCCGATCCGATGGGCGGTGCATGTGTGCATAGAGGGCGACGTAACCACGTCTGCCAGGACAGACAGTATGAGCACAGCGTGTCGGGTGTCTGGCGCTCGAACCCACGCGCAGTGCGGTCATTTGCATCATCGGAAGTGACTCGCACATGAGTAGCGAGCGGTAACAGCAGGTGTGGACAAATCGTCGCCGATGGTCATTCGTATGTCTCAGTTTCGGAGTGACTGCCGAGCCTTCAATTTTCATCTCCTCAGCTCCAGCCCCATTCCAGTAGCGCACTTCCTCGCCAAAGCCATCTTAAGGAAACACTCTCGGCCCAGCCCTCGCATTTGCCGGATGAAGACATCGCCACTGACTCGTCCACGATCATTGGCTTTCTGCAGAACATACATGGCTTCTCGGCAGGCAGCCTCTTCCGCACAAAGCGTCCAGAGCTGGTTTGCAACCATTGTAGGTGCAATCAGCACATCATCAATAGGTGGCTGCTTCTTCGATTTGGCAGTAGCGATAGTACGATCACAGTCTTGAATGCTGCGATGGAGGATGGATTCGTTATTTGACAATGCCTTTTCCAGTTGCTCGAGCTGTCGAATCTCAGCGTCCAGGCGCTGCTGTGCAGCGTATATGGCTTGCTGTTGAGCTTGTAGAGGGGCGATGGCTGACAGATTTTGACTGACTTTCTGCTGCGCTTGCTGTACTAAGGTCGATGAGAGAGCCTGTAGCAAGTGCTCCTTTTCCGGATTAGGAGGAATCGGCGGAGCTGGCATATTTCGTTGCGCCTCAGGTCCAGGCATTGCGATGTCGAAGGGGTCTGTCAGCAGATCAGGAGCAGGCTGCTTCATCTGAGGTGGCTGTGGTTGCGGCTGTTGGTAGAGAGATGGTTGCTGCTGTGCATACGGTCGTTGCTGGCCGTGTACCGGCTGTCCATATTGCGGAATCTGTTGCTGAGGAAGCTGTGAGGGTGGGTTCTGATAAGTCTGATGGATTGGGCGTTGAGGCTGGAACTGAGGTGCAGGAAGAGGCGCGGGCTGTGCGTGTCTACCTGAGGGCAATTCTTGGACACCCCGTGGTGGTGATATGGGTGAGACAGGGCTGATGTCTTGTGCACGCGTATACTGCTGGTACTGTGCATGTTGATGATGTGGAAATGAAGACCCGGGCACTTGTCCATTCTGCTGTCCTGGCGAGGGTGCAGCATATGGCGGCGCAGGACTTATAGATGCCGGCCGATAGCCATTCGAGGAGAGTGAAGATATTCGCTGGTTACGAGGCATCTCGCCAGGTAATGGCGGCAAAGGAGGCCCGTCTCTGGAAACATCCCGCGCTGTCTCTGCATATTCCTCACCAGGAGCTGGTGTCGCGCCGGGCTTTGGAGGCAGAGGAGGAGGAGCATTCGGATCCGCACTCCTCGAAGGTCCTGCAGCCCCCACAGGCTGTTTGGGTGGAGGTGGAGGAGCTCCTGGGTGCGCTTGCGGTATAGGTCGAGGGTGTTGTTGATTTTGCTGAGCGCGACTGACAACTGGCGGCTCTCTTCCAAAGATCTGTTGCAAGTACTCAGCCAGCTCTGATATGCTTGCTCTCTCCCACATCCTGCCCCAGTCCCTCAGATATGGATGATACACCCTCCCGTCCACAGCCACATGCTGCCCGGGCCTCACCAACATGTCTTTCCCTGGAGTGACGAAGACATTCGGCGCCTCATAAGGGTAGGCATGAGGCACCCAGACCTTCACCGGGAAATGGTATGTAGTCCCGCGAAATGCGACAGGTAAAGTGCCCGACACGGTCAACAGCAAGGCAGACGTGCCATTTTCGTGGGTGTAGACCTCAGTACGCGGTGCGAGGGACGGGTACAGAGTGAGGACGCGCGCGGTGTCTGAATACGTTCGTTGCGGGTCGTGATACTCCTGGTGGCCGACATCAGCCAGATTCGATACGCGATGCCTTCAACGATGGAGTGGAGTGTAGACGCACATGGAGCACGCTGTACAGCCATGCGAGCACCTTGTCAGGTACTGCGGTCATGGCGATTGTCTGATCGCGAGTGTCGTGTGCGTATCGTTCAGGCCGTCATTGCATCGTGTCAGGAATCATGAGAGCGGATGATGGCATACTCGTTGAACGCCTGGAGCTCCACATGCGAGCTGGGAAGTCGACGCACGGGCCCCTGCTGTCTTGGCAATATACTTCACGCCGGCAACCTTCTCCTCTCCTCTGCTCTTCCACCGGCACGAGACTTCAGCAGCACTTCTAACCCAAGAACGGCCTACATGCAAAGAGTGGAACTGCATCATGACGATGCTGTTGGAGACGAAACATTGAGGCGTTCGGGATTTCCAACTGGAAAGCCGCTCTTCAGAAACATGTCCTACAGAACCTAAACAGTACAGTATCGCTCATGATATTTCATTACTTCTTACACGCCAGCTATCTGAGCTTTCGACCTCGCAGGATCGCCCTCTGGAAGCTGCCCAAGCAGCTGCTCCATCTTCGCGCACATTCCCTTGATCCTAGCACCCATAGCAGCTTTGGCCTCCGCGGCTTCTGCAGGGTCCATCTTCGCCATCGCCCTTCGTTGACTTGCGCCCCAATTCAAGCGAGCTCGATCCAGCCATTCCGCTGTCTTCTCCTGAACAGCCCACGCCAATCCGTTCTGGAAAGTCTGGAGGTTGATCACGATATAGTCCATGGTCTCATCCGGATGAGGGATGACTTTGCAGAGTTCATTCTTGAACTTGTCATCTTCATACGTTGCTTCGACGTGAGAAATGAACGCAGCGCTGAATACCTGCTGGCAGAAGCGGACTGACTGGAGCGTGATTGTGTTGCCGCGGAATACAGGCACAGCTTCCATTTTCGCTAGCCCATCTGCTGTGCAGTCGATGTACAAAGTATCAGGCACCGGCTTGTGAGATCCATTCTCGAGGACAAGCTCTTCCGGCTCAATGCGTACGACACGGCCTTGGCGGATAATGTTGGGAATCCGCTTGATCTGGTCAAGTTCTGCGATAGTGATCGTTGCGCATCTGTACATTGTTGGCCAGATCTTCTCATCCAAACGCAAAAGCTGCCCGCTAGCTTCAAGTCGCAGAAAGAGATCCTCGGGCGACGTAGCTGTCATCACTGCTTCACCAGTCGCTGCTCTATTTTTTGCCTGGCTTTCGGCGAATTCTGGCCCAGGCTGGAAGATGCTGCGTGGAAGGTACCACGAGTCTCGTGGCATTATCCAGGTTATCTGCTTCGGGTCGATGCCTTGGGTCAATAGCCAAAGACACGCGTCGATTCCAGTCTTACCAGCGCCGACCACAGTATAACCGCCATGCGGCCGGTCGATCTTGACCAAGTCATTTGGAGTAACAAGATTGACTCCTTCAGCGACTTTGTAGGAAGGCGGTCCCATGGAGGGCACCTTGACTTTCATATACGTCGCATCCACGATCTTCGTATTCGTCCCAACTTTGAACGTCTTCCCTGTGATCGAAGACCGCCATTCTCCCTCGCCAAGACACTCATGTTTCGGGAAGTACTGGACGCGACCAGAAGGGAGAAACGTCTGATGCATAACAATACTGTAGTATGCACAGACCTCATCTGCTGTAGCGAGTTCCATTAAGCCTTTGTTAAGTCCAACTTGATCGATTTTGTTTTCACCGAGATTCCGTGAGTTGACTCCGTAGGCTGAAGAGGGTTGGTGCAGTCGCACGAATGGGTATGCTGTCGTCCAGTGTCCGCCGGGTCGTGCGTAGCGGTCGACGATGATCATTGTGGTATTTGTATCGCTGAGCATGGTGTCTGCGAAGGCCATGCCCATGGCTCCGGCGCCAATGATAAGATAGTCGGCTGTGAGTTCTTCTGCCATTTTGTCTGTTTTGCTGTGTTTCTGTGGATGTTCAGTGCTGGTGCTTATGAGATCAGGTTCGCGGACAGGAGCAGTTTGTGACTTCTATATATCACAAGGTGGTGCATAGGACAATGCACAATACGCACGGAAAGCTGCGGCGCATGTACTTGGGATCCCTGATGAGAGTTCATGATGAGTGATCATCATCCATCATCCATGTAGCCTAGGTCAAACAAGGCCATAAGAACATGGTCGCCAGCCAGACCGCTGTCGGTGATCAAGACATGCTTCAAAGTAAGCCTATTTCGAGTTCCTACGAGTCGAACGTAGGGTGCATATAAGCAGGCGACGCCCATTTTGGAGTGTGCAGAGATGCATTTGATGTGCAATTCTCAGAGCTCGGAAATCGAGGTCCAATAGTTAGTCACTCTTACTTTAGTCGCATGCAGTCCCCGCAATGAGAAGCTCCACGCCCACCAAGAACCGTGTATGCTGTACTGTAGGGCTGCGGCCGTAGCAGGGTGCTTTCCAAGCGAATGATGTACCGTCTAGTGCTCCGATACCAGAATGTGCCTCCGCATAAGGCTGCCTACACTATGCACTTGTGGCCATTGGATGTTTGGGTCAACTCATGTGAACAGCAAAACATGTTATTGATGCGTTTGGAGGTCGCGTTGTCACGGCCGCGTTGGGCGTGCGAGTGCATCTCAGGGAACGGAGTTCGCTCCGCTGGAAGCCGCGCCTCGGCTTGGCGCGACTGCGGGAACTTGGCCACTTCCGACTCCGTCGCTTCCTCGTCTTCTTGCGCTCGACATGACGCCCGCGACACGAACATCAGGAAAAGTCGAAGACATTGACACCGATATATGAACAACACAAATTTACGGCCTCAAGATAGCTGACCAGCAGCTATGATCCAATCTACACCTACAGACTTATCTACCTCGACATACCGCCCAAGGCCGGATTCCAAGGCTTTTTCTGTGCCTCTCTGGACAGGTCAGTGTACAGCGTCAGGAGATCTCTATGCGACGATTCGGTGAAGCGTCCAACAGTAGATATATGCTCCTGAGGGTCGACTTTGATGCCTCCTGTCAGATGTATGGTTGTGGAATCAGTCATTGGCCGATCCGGATCATACGTCTGCATCTCCACAGGCCTATACAATCCCATCTGCTCGAAGAACTTAACGCCAACGTTCTTCACCTCGATGTAGTCCTTTTTGAGATCTCCCTTCTTCTTGGTTATGCCCTGGTTCTCGAAAGAATACAATGGAAGGCAGAACATATCGAACTGGTTGATCCATAAGATGACGAACATCCTACGCTTGGAGAACACTGGACCTTCGCATGTCACTCTGAGCCGGTCGTGCGTGATCTTGTTGTTTGGATTCAAATTCGGCACGTGGAAGGGTAGCGCGATCACTTCTCCTATCTTGAAGCTTCGCACTGATCGGTTTGTACGGACGCACGTGTTGGTTTGAATGTTCTGATTGTAACCACCAAGGCTGTTCTCGGTTGGAGCCGCGCTGCCTCCGTATATACTTCCTTCCGGCTGGTAAGGAGTTGGACCCATCGACGGATCGTAATGAGTGGCTGCAACTACAGGCGTCTGGTTGAGGGACATTTTTGCATCTGTGACGCCAGGTTTGTGCCCAGTTTGGAAAGGTTGCCATTCAGTACTGTCTTGCGCAGTCCAAGCTCGGTCTTCCCACTTCGCTTATTAGGCACTAATTGCCATGGATTGGCTGCTGGCTGAGTATGCGACGGTGTAGCTGCTGTGAGTGGAGTCGATGAAGCGACCGGCGCCTGCGCCACGCTCGAGGCGACGGATGATGTCTTGCCAACTAATACGAGTTTACCCATCGTCACAGATGTATTATCGAGGCAGGCAAGTTGTTCGAAGGTGGTGTACGTTCTGACTATGCGGTGTTTAGGAGCACTGCCATACTTGAACTATGAGTATTCAAAAGAGTATCAAAGACTCATTGACGGCCACCCGTAAATAGTAATGATTCTGCTCGACTACGCCTTTCAATGGCGACTTGTGGAGATGCCTTCCAAAATCGGCCAGGACAAAGAACGAAACACGATCATGCCTTCGGCCGAAACAAAGCAGCCAGAGCCTGCTGGTCTTTGTCTTTTGGAATCTGCATTAGCTACATTTTGCGCCGCTTTGTCTGCTGCGCTCACCGCAAGAGCGAGATTCTACCTCGCTTCGGTGTCACACTCTCATAGCAGCATATCGCCATGGACATTGTAGCGCGCAAAGGACTACTGAGCCGAGCACATTGGTATGATTTCTTCAGGACCAGTGGCAACAGGCGACGCTTGTCCGAACCGTTTACATCTCTGGACGAGAACGAAATCGTAGAAGCGCCGGTCGAGAAGGGACAAGATCTCCGGACTCCAAAAGCCACATACATTAGCATTGCGACACAGACTGACGATGCGAGATCGATTGACGGTAATGACTGGCTTGCAGACGGTCGGACTTACCATGGCGATCATAGCCGAACTCCAGAGGAGGCGCAGCAGTCTCCCAGTGAGGCAATCCCGTGCTGTCAAACGGAGCACGGCAGGTCGCACTCTGAAGAACAGATCCAAAAGGATCTATCCCCAAGTTTAAACCAAGATGCCATGCAGCTTGAAGTGCACCAACACGAGTCTGAGCTCTTCGGCAATGATTTGAGCGAAGAAGCACTGCAGAACCTTCGTCTCCAGTCATACATAATGTTCGACACAGAAGAAGTGGGAGACTATACAGGGGGTCCTGCCCGAGTGATCGAAGCTTCAGACGGAGTCAAGCAGGATTCCGCCGCTCTTCTGCTAACATTCGACCTATCCGCCAGGATCAGAGAAGCCATTCAGGCGCAAAGACTATTCGACGAAAGAGAGTATCTGACTCTTCGAACAAGAAGGCAATTGTGGAATTTGCAGCTGGATATACAGAGCGAGATCTCCGCGCGGGAGTATCGACTCCGTCGAATTGAAACAGATGAATTAGAAGTGGAGGACCTGACTAAAGTGCAGCAAGAGTTGGAAAATATGCAATTGTTGCTAGAGAATATCCAACTGAGGCAGCAACAAGCCCAAGCCCGAGTCCAGACGCAAGCCGACATTCTTCGAACCTGCTCAAAAGATGCACTCAGAATATTAGAAGAAGCATACGTGATCGCCAACCTGGTAGAAAGCGGACCCGAAGAGCCCATCTTCGATGATACTCCTCTGGATTTGCAAACAGAATACCGAAACTTTGTCCGAGACCTTCAAACGGACAGCGAGAACGGCAGCCAAGCAGGCTCTAATCACAGTGTAGCAATGCTTGAGCTAGCTGGACCCGACTTCATGCAAAGTGCGCCGCCGCCACTATCTCCAGAAGCGCAGCAAAAACACGATGCCAAAGAAGCTTTCTATGAGGCAAGACAGAATCTCCTCGAAGCTCAAATACGCTTCGATCGAAAAGAAGAAGATCAAGCTCAAGCGCGTCATGAAGAACAAGAAACAGGAGACGATGAGGAGGCAGCAGCATTCGATCTTCACTGGTTCCAACGGAACCGTGAAATCACGGGTGAGCTCATTGAAGCTGAAGAGCAGCTCGCTGCGGCGAAAGCTAAAGCACTTGCGCTTGGAGTTGAAATCAGGCTTGAGGATCAGGCGTCTGGATTCAGTGTTGGAGAGGACGAAGAAGAAGATGGCGTTCCTGCTATCAGAGAAAGCTGGGAGGGTGAAGCCACTGCAGCTCATTTCTCAAGAACCAAAGTTGATGAGTGGTTGGGTACTGTAGATGAGGAATCGTCAAGCGAGCGAGTAGGAGACGCCGATACCGATGATTGGGACGCTCAAGAGGTTGACATCAGTGAAAGCCGAAGTCTCGTTGCTTGGGGACCACCAAGAAAGAAGATAGATAAGTGGCAGCAGGACTGCACGCGCTTGACATGATAATTCTACTCCATTGAGAACAGCAGCAGGCGGTGCGCCATGGCGTATCCAAAGAAACGAAATACAGGATCAGGCCTTCGCCATCGACAAAGTGTTCGAACTGCTATTGATACATATCTAGTGATCCATGCCCGCCCGCAAAAGTAAATGCCATCCCAGGTTATTGGCCACGCGTGTTCTCCATCCATCATGTCATTCACGGGTCCCGAGCGCTTATCCATTTCCCATGATTCGCAATTCCGTTCGCGCCATTCCAATGTCCTAACCATGTCTGCGTCAATTCATCACATCGAATGCCGTAGTATCCTATCGTAAATGCTCCTTTCAAGTCACAAGTCAAACCATCTACTGCCTGCCCTTCCATCTCTGATCCTGCTCTCCCTCCGGCGGGAAGTCAGTAGGCTGGTTCGTAAACTCATCATTCCTCTCGCCCCACAGCTCCAACAGTGCCTCATAGCTCGACTTCGTGATGCGCCCAACATACGAGATATCCTCCTGATATTCCACATGCTTTCCTCCAGCAATATGACAGGTCGTGGTATCAGTCAACTCGCTCACCTCGTTTCTGTGAACGAACCAGATCGCAGGATGTACTCCAGAGGCCTTGAAAGTATATCTGTACTTCCAGTTCCCAACAGACACGTAGTCCTTGACGTAGCCCTGCTTCCTAGCCATTCCGACTTGGTTCCACGAGTAGAGTGGGAGGCAGAACATCTCTTCATCTGCTAACCAAAGGACGATGAACATTCGTCTCTTGGAATACACTGGTCCGACAGAAGTGATGTTGACCTCGTCCGCTGGTTGAGCTTGGGGAATAAGGTTCGCCTTGTGGAATGGCACAGAGATTACATCTCCTACCTTGAATGATGTTTTCTTGTACGATGACGTGACACAGATCTCGTTTCTGAACCATCCTCGTCTATGGTGTTGGTTTTGCATCGTGACAGACTGGTTTGCTGGGGTCGAAGGTGCCCAGGCTGTGCCCGGAGGTATGAGGATGGTATTCATGTATGAAGGGGGTGGGCCGAGAGTCGGAGCGATGATGTTCTTCTGCGTGGTTGGAGCATTGTTGTTACCAACATTCAATCCGGCCATGCCCTGTACCAGAACAGATGCATCGTTCTGGTTGACTGGGCGAGTAGCAGGCGTGTTTGACGGCGCGAAGTTTGGCGTTCTTGACTGAGCATAACGTGTTGTTGCCTGCTGCAACAACTTACTGCCACCACGGCTGGCAGCTTGGGCAAATGTTCTCTGTTGGGCGCGCGGAGCGCTCGGTGCTCCCATCGGCGGTCCTGGATGTTGGACGCGTGGTGCAGTGGGCGGCCTGGACGATGGTGGTCCCAATGAAGTACCCGGTGGCTGGTCTCGCGGACCGGTTGGTGTCTTGTATGTCGGTGGTTTCATCAACCCCCCTGGATGTTGGCTCGCAGCTCGTGATGCTGTCCCGGCAGCGCCAGGTTTGACTGGGTTGAATACCATAGCGTCGATCGGTCAGTGCGTGAATCTGGTTGAGAGTTGCTTTTAGTTTTGCGTGCTTTGACTATTCAAAAATGAGTTTCTGCCTTTGGTGAGCAGGCTGCGCAGGGTGGGAAAGGAAGTAGAGCTTTTGCACTCGCAAGAGCAGATGAATAGTCGTGTCTGCGAACTTGAATGCCATTATTTGCGGTGCCGATGCGTGAAGTGGCTGCAACAGCCATCTTCTCCAACCTTCATAGAAGCTTTGTGTTGTGCTGATTGAGTGAACAGCAGCGTGGTGCGACAAGTTAATATCCTTGTGCAGTGTAAAGATAAAATCTTTCCACAATCAACAAAGGTCTCGTTTCCTTTGTTCGGGTTTGATGTGAAGAGGTGAACAGAACACAGCATACAAAACTGAATCACATCTATTAATCTCTGGTTGCTTCCAGTCAGCTTCAAGTTTCCCATACCGAACAATCATCCAACACTCACAAGTTCGCTGCGCAGACGATGTCAACAGACAGCTCCACGACCGTTCCAATGCACTGGTTGCAAGGAACTGACATGCGTCGAGACTCAGATCCCAATGTGCTCGGTGAGATGGAAAGGAACGGAATCGATGCTACAGAAGTACTCAGCCACTCGTGTCCAGAACACGATGAGTACCACGGCTCCGGCTGCGAATTTGACACCACGTTCGAGAACGAGCAGGGAGACACCGATATGTCCCCGGAAGACCATTTACAAGCCATAAGGGATCTCCACTATGTCCAGGTAGAGGAGGAAAACAGTCCAGAAGATTATACCGATGGTCCAGCTCGCCTGGTGCTTGCTACCGATGGCCTCAAAAACTGTCCGTCGCTCCTCCTGACCTTCGACTTGGGACTGAAAATCATCCGGGCTAGCGAGCTCCAGCGAAGATACTCCCGAGAGGCAAGGCACACTGACTCGCAGATCCGCAAGATCAAGCAGTTTGAAATGAAATTGAAACGAGAAATCCAGAGCCACCGAACTAGGATCAGCATGGCGGAAGCGCAAGAAGAGCAAGCGCAAGAAGAGCAAGCGCAAGAAGAGCAAGACTCGATCAATCCCACAAAGTCTTCGCTGCAAACAGAATTGCATGTGCTCGAAGGTATGCTGCAAGGTGCCGGGATCAGAAAGCAGGAGCTCACTAACGGCTTGAACTTCCGTGGCACGCTACTGCGAGAAGCCCAAGCAGAGGTTACGGCCTACCTCGATGAAGCATTTGTTGCTGGCAATCTTCTGGCAACAGATACTGAGAAAGAGCTTCCCGTAGAAGACTTCGACCTTCAAGAAGAATACCAAAAAGCATACCAAGAAGAGTTCGGAGACGCGAATCCGACTGATCAAGTCGAGGTCCAGCCAGTACTCGACACCAGCAGAGACTACCTCCACGTGGATGTCGTGCCGCCAACTGCAGAGGAACAGGCCGAGATCGATATAAGGGCCGCACTGCAAGAGACCAGCCAGCGACTGGCTGCTGCTGAACAAGCATTTGACTTCAAAGATTACGAGCGTACGCAAGACCGGCAAATCGTTGAGATGACCTGGCAGACTGGCCAGCCTACAGAGGACGCTAACCGGGAAGACTTCGACTTAAGATGGTACCAGCGTTTCCAAGCCATCACTCGAGAATTCATCGAAGCCGAAGAGGCGTATCGCGAAGCACGAAAAGCAGCACTCGAAGCGGATCTTGATCAGGACACCTTGTCGACCCATCAGGAAGAATATTTCAACGACCTGGCTTCGGACGGAATGTGCGACTCTGAGGCAGGCCACGACGGAACCTTCTGGGAATATTTCGCTTCGAATTGCAAGCAGGACAAGAAGGTCAACGGGTGGCTGGATGATCTTCCAGACCATTTCGACGGCCATGACTTGGCGCCATCAGAGCCAGATTCCGTGCCTGACCAGCTGGAAGAAGTCGAAGCTTGGGAAAGCGCCAGTGCCGTCGCTAGTCGTCCGCTCGAACGCAAACTGATCGATCGACGGCAAATGGAGATTGACTGGCAACACCGTATTCGAGGGCTGTGGGATCGCCAGGCAACCGGCTGGTGGGCACGCATTCGAGCAGTGGTGAACGCGTTAGCAAGCTGAACGATTCTTGGGTTGCATAGGGTACAGGAGCGCGTGGCGGTTCGTTTTCCATAGTTATTAGTAACAAAGCAGAAAGACCAGGTCTTGTGCTTCAAAATTTCAGCCAGGATCCCCTAATTCTTCCTCTTTCCTTTGTTCGTGATGCACCTTGCTGATGATCGACGCGTCGTTTCACCCAGGCTGTACGCGTCTTGAGCTGTCGAATATCATGGCCGTTGAACGAAGACTCATACGCCAGCGGGTGTCGGACCCGACCCTGCCTCGTCCATCTGACATGATAGTGTCCTTGACGGCCATCAATGTGGTAATATAGAAACAAGATGTCAGCAGTGTTGGAGAAAGAGATCAAGTTGGGCCACCAAGAGCAGCGCATCAACATCAACATCAACTCTCCATCCTCTTGGCGTTAAACCTCAGGCACCAACGACGAAACGACATGCCGAACTTTCGCATTCTAAATAATCTGCTTCTTCATTACATGTACTTCAGCTGTGCTCCGTCAGCAGGTTTCTCCAAGCCTACCGGAAAGGATTCATTCCAGCAGAAGGCCATCTCACCGCCGCCACAAGCCCGTCATGGGGCTGTCTTCGCTTCGACCATGCATATGCACAGCCACGGCGTGGAGAACGTCGCAATCTCAGCTCTCTTCTCGAACGTGCTATCTAGATAGCGAAGATGCGCGACCGGGACTGTGACCATGCGACTATTGAATATTCACACCCTTGAATTCAAGCTTTTCCTCACTGAACAGGCCCGGCCTCCGTACATCATCACAAGCCATCGCTGGGTGGACCATGAAATCACATTTCAGCAGTTTCTCGCGCGTAGATCTGACCCAAGTATTTGTCAGACAATAGGTTTTCAAAAGATACAGTCTTTCTGCGATTTCGTCAAGGATTGGGCCAAGGATGTTGACCTAAACTGGATA
>JAASLG010000130.1:0-46875 GCA_013365235.1 Cercospora sesami
CATCCTGGTAGGAAAGAGGATTTGGAGGATTGAATTTCTGCCTGAGGCTGCTGCACTGGCTGAGGAAGCATCTACACAGGAACAACGCTCAATACGCGGCATTTGCAGCCATGATCATGTCGAATGTGTCATGACTCTCGTTGGAAGTGAAGAGTGGTTGAAGAGCATTAAATTTATCAAATCTAGCGAGCTATTGCTTTCATTCTCTCATGATATCTGGTGAAATTCCCTCACGTCCGCACTGAACGCTTCATGATGCTGTAACGGTAAACGCCCCTGTATGTCTGACCCCTCACACGCTATGCTACACTTCATTCCTCTGATCTGTCATCCAAGAATTTGCGGTAAAAGAGAAACCTCCGCAACACATTCGCTCATGGCACCAATGCAGACGGCAGTAGATGCTGCTGGCCGAGATGTATGCAACTCTGTTCACAGTATGCACCAAAAAGAAAGTACTCGCGCGGCGTCCTCTAGTCCTTCCACCTATTGAGAAATTTCTGCATGTCGTCCGTCGGTCCTGCTTGTGGTGCGGCCTAAGAGCTGATGTCAGCTGTGGCCGAGGTGGCACATTCAGTGTTTCAACTTACTGTGTTCTCCATGCTGCTCACATGGAATGTCTGACTTTGAGTGATCGTGGTCTGGACTTTCGCATTCGGCAGGAAAGCCGTGGCTATCGTGTAGCCGCTGGTGGGATGCAGAGGCTTGAAGTTTTTGGCTGATATCTTCGTCGGAGGAATGCCTTGCATCGGCGCATACTTGGTGGCTCCAGACTGATCCGCGTATGGCACATCAAAACTGCCGCCATCTGCACCCACAGCAGCTCCTGCGTTGTTTGATACTTGGTCAATTGTAGCTGGACCAGCTGTCCCTGTCACTGACTTCATGGCCGTCGCCACGCTCGCGGGTGCGGTACCAGTCAAGCCTGTTATGCTGAACCGATCCGAGAAGTTAATCACTTGTCCTCCCTCTTTGGCCACCGATGTCATCTTCAAGTAGAAACTATTCTTAACGTTTCCCGAGACAGCAGGATCGACGGTACCTTGGGCTGACATTCCAGCAGAATGTGCACCCTTAGCGGACAGCACTGCCAGAGCGACCTGATAGAGTGGTCAGTACACCCCTCCTTAAGCCCTTCATTCGAGGTGTTCGCCGCGAGGCAATTGACTCCGCATATCCATTGCTGCTCTTGCTCTTTCCACGCCAAATGTACTAACTTACCGAACTCGAATCGTCATTTCCACCTTGCATCAATTGTATTTGATATGAAGTCAGGTCGCTGAGCTTCGGCGTATCCCCAGAATCATCCCACTCTATCGATATCGTGCCGGCGGAGAGAGTCGTCCCAGCCGCTGGCTTCGAGAACTTGACATCTGCGAGGGCGGTCGTTGCGAAGAGAGCGGTCAATGGGAGGAGGGTAGAAGGCCGCATCGCGGGCAGAAGGCTCTGTAAATGTCGCAGCCGGGTGCTGAATGCGTCCGCGTGAGTGGTATGGATCGTCCAGCGACCGAGTAAGTGTTGGAGGACTCTTTATGTGTCGCTGTCGTCGTGATTTCGTAACGAGCGTGGGTTTAGTGCGTAAGTTCGTGGTGAGTTGCAATTGCAAGCAATGTCGAAGCGCAAGTACAGACCAGTGCATGCGCGTTCCTGACAAGGGTGCACGATGGCGCCTGCGGATGATCGACCCGCGTGTTCTAGCGTGCCGAGGCGAAGGATCCCTGCGAAGCTTGGCCCCTCTGGGTACAGGTTGACAGGATGCAATAAAATCACAGAGACCAAATCTCTTTTGTGACGAACGACACGAGGCACGACTAGGTCAGAAGTCAATATTGTAGGAGTAATAGTACAGGAGCTAATCCTCACGGCCCATAGGTCTCCCGTCTCAAGGAGCAAGCACGATTCGGCCCAGTGCACAAACCAGGTCAATTCCCCAAGTCCATGATTACACCTTTTGCCATTGACCCATGCTATGCAATGTGTGCCAAATATCAAGCACATTAGAGGACACAAATGACGCTTGAGAGGTCTTCCAAATCCTCTTGTGTTGCGCAGTCCATCAGCAATATCCATGACACCTGCCGCGACACATCTCAATCCAGGCGTTTTCGTATCATGCATCGTATCGGCTATTGTACCGGCGCTGTATAGCGTACGTACACACAAACCCACTCGAATTTGGACGTTTTCAATCCGATTTTGGGCGCAGTGCATTGTCGTGGCACAAATACCAGCAGAGGTTGGACTCACACTGCGTACAATCCTGGTCCATAGCGGAGAAACAAGTCCAACCATAGACGTTCGGTGTTCTAGCTTTCGAGGACGGCCCAGTGGAGCAATCCGAGGGCACCGATCGTGCCAGCTCGTGAGCGCATGTGGCAAGAATTGGACAGCGAGTTCGTGCCGTGCTGGGAGTTGCTGAAAACGACATTCGTAGGTAGTCCTGCCTGCGCGGACTGCAGCGGCAAGAACGAGTTCGATGCCAAGGCACACTTCCAGGGCACCAGTTGTGGCCATTCGCGCATCGGCAAGTAGATTTTTTACTACTGACTTCGAGTGTAAGGCAGCAAGACCTAGGCTCAGGAAATATGTGAGACCGCTGTGCCGAAATCCCAAAGTCATGTCCGGTATCTCAGGCTGGCCAACATTCCGAGGGGTCGCATCTCAGTTCCTAGTGCCAACCAATCCAAGACGCTGTTCGCGCGTCATCTTCGCCCTAGACTTGGACTGCCCAGCAGGAGTGTCGTCTGAGGGCTGAAGGTAGGTCTGTTCCGCGTGCGTGTTCTCATCTTGTCGCTTGAGCGCGTCCCGCTGAGCCTGCCGTCGCTCGTACTCGGCAATATCCTCGACAGTGAGACTGAGCTTGGTAGCGGGACGAGAAAGCATGTTATTGATAAGATGGTATGCGTGCTGTAGGAATGATGTGTCTGTTGAAAGATGCACATGTGCGTCTGCAGCGGCAGAGATGTCGTGGCTTCCAGATGGAAGAAACGACGCGGTCTTGGCTTGGCACAAAATAACTCCACTTTCCGCGTGGCGTTTTTCTCTAAGTTACTCTTACTTCACCTTGCTTCCTGCTACCCACAAGTCGTGCCCTCATGATCGCGGTCGCTGCCGCGTAATTTCTCTGCACTCAGCTTTCAAGATGCATCTGGACGGTCGCGTTCGAGTTCACGATGTTTTCACAAGATCTAGCCAGGCAAAAAGACCATCATGCGCCTGCATAGAAGTGCTGAAGCTCGATGGACAATGTGAAATGAAGGCCATTGGATGAAGCAGTGAGGAATGTAAAGGTAGGTCGGCACGGATAACAACGTGTCTGTTGTATTCTGGCTCTTTTTTGGTGTTTCCTTTCGGCTTTCGAACTGAGTTTCAGTCGCTGTTTCGCTGGAAGTCCATCCGCCGGGCCAGTAATCGTCATGCGGTCTTCTCTACTCGGCTCGGGTACGTCTTTAGGAGTGCTGCTGCCGTTGCTCTCTCACGCTGCAGCCCAATGGGCCCCTGGAGGATCTTATTTCAGCGGTTCAGGCGCACCAGGAGCTGCAGCTTATCGACTAGTGGACGATTATACTCCATCGGCATTTTTCGACAAGTTTACCTTCTACGACCGATACGACCCAACCTATGGTCACGTTAAATATGTGAACAGGAGTGTCGCGTTTACCAATGGCTATGCCTATTACTCCTCGGCGAACAAATCCGCCGTCATCAAGCCGGATACGACTAACAAGTGGCCTCCTGGCATGTTCCCGAACGGCGAGTATTTGCCCGGACGACCCAGTGTTCGGCTGGAATCTTTCAACACCTACTATCATGGCTTCTTCATCTTCGATGCTAGCCACATTCCCACAGGGTGTGGTACCTGGCCAGCGTACTGGCTTCTGGGGCCAAACTGGCCCGCCAATGGAGAAATTGGCAAGTTCTGCATCGTGGGTGCTTGTGGTCGAGAACCTCGCTAACACCGTTGAAGAGATCCTTGAGGGAGTTCATACTTCCGAGGTCAATACCATGTCGCTACACAGCTCGCCAAACTGTAGCATAATGGGTAGCGGCCAAACCGGAACGTTTGCGACATCGAATTGTGACTCGTCTCTGAACGGAAATTCTGGGTGTGGATCTGAGCTTAAGAATACCACGGCCAACCCGAACAACTACGGTGCCTCATTCAACGCCAATCGAGGTGGAGTTTATGCCACCGAGTGGACTTCCAACTACATCAAGCACTGGTGGTTTCCGCGAGGCCAGATTCCTGCCAGCATCACAGCAGGAAATCCAGACGTGAGCACGTTCGGACATCCAGCAGTCAACGCACAGGGCGCTTGCGATATCGACTCGCATTTCTGAAACATGTCTATCATCATCAATATCGATTTCTGTGGCGCTTGGGCTGGCAATGTCTACGACCAGTGGCCTAATTGCCCACAGAACGTGCCAAAGAATACTCCTGACAAAGCGATCGACCGATGCAATGCTTTCGTGGGAGAGTATCCCGAGCGCATGAGTGAGGCTTATTGGGAGATCAACAGAATTCAGGTGTTCCAAATGCCTGCAGACGTGGCCACTACATCTACGTACTCCACGAGTCTCAGCTCAGTTGCACCTACAGGCCGAAGCACAAATATGATCCCTCTGGGAATGGGCGCTACCACTAGCACGTTACCATCGGCTCCGGCCTACACAGGCCCTGTATCGACAGCGACTTCGACACGGCCTGTCTCGGTGTCTTCTTCAATGGTCACGTTCGTGTCCACAAAGTCTGTGAGCTGGGTCTCTGAAGGCAACACATATAGCTCACCTTACCCTGTCACAATTGCAACAACCTCGACATTCGAAGTGCCCAGCCAATATCATTCCGCGTCCAGTTCCAAGGTAGATGATACTAGCAGTGGGACTACGTCTCAGCCTGCAACGATGCCATCGACCAGTTCAAGACCAGCGTGCCCAGGAACGTACGATGAAGCATGTGGTGCGCCATCTTCCTCTGACGATCCTTACTGCTCCAACTCCCAAGGCAACATATACGCAGTTCAATGTGGCCGTGGTTTTATTGGGACCATTGTTCTGCAGGATCAGATCGTGATCACGATCGTGCCGGACTCCTACAAAAGAGATATCCTTCCTGACGTTCCGAAGAGAGTTGTTGTGCCGAACTATGCTTCTTGTTCAGCCACGTGCGATAATACGGCCGGCTGTGTGGCCTTCCAGTTTGAGCCCCCGAATAACTGTACTGTCTTTAGTGAAGTGACTGGCACTTATGATTTACCCGGAGGCGTCGGTGCCGCCGCAGTTCCGGATACGTCCAGTCCTCCGAGCTATGCCGTTCCGCCAACTTCGTCTTCTGCCAGAGTATCGCCTGGCTACACCAATTCTGTGCTCTCCTCCTCGACCGCTTGGAGTACGACAACGGCATCCAATTTGCCTTCGGCTGAATCGTTGACGACTTCTATGACTTCCTCGTCCTTGATCTTGAGCTCCACGGCTACCTCTACTCCTCTATCACCGGTCACAAGAGGATCGGGGACAATTATAGGCACGCCTACCACCACCACGCTGCAATCGAGCAATCCATCGCGAGGCACAATCAGCATTCCGACCGTTTCTACCACACGCGTTCCTAGTACCTGTCCTCGCGTTGTCTCCGGCACTGGATACACCACAATCACGAAGACATACACAATGACAACATGCATAGCAGGCGAGGTCTGCGCCAATCCTGACTATACAGCTATCGGAAATTACGCAGGCTATGAGCGACCGTGAAACTCTTCATCAAGACAACCGCAAACAGTCGAGGAAGGTCTGTAGTTATTCTGCTGGGCCCTCGGTCACATCACTCGCGATGTGGCCCGCATTCACACGAAAATACCCTTCATGAATAGCCGCTATTTCCCTATAATATTCGTGTAGTTATAGAATGTATTCAACTCGCGTCCAGGGCACTGTAGCGACACGGGGACACAACAGAACTGTGCGGCTAATCCTGGCGACCGACAGTGTGGATCTGGACCTCAATGACGGAAGACCTTGCCTATCCTCTGCCCTATCGCTGACGCGTGGTGACCGCTTTCCATTCCGCTGCAGCACCGATCGTTCGCTCGTCTCGATATCGTTGACCATCTCTTCCCTTGAAAATCATGCTACATAACAGGAAAAAAAAGTTTTAACGCAAACCGGCATGGCTGTCTCTTCAAAGTCTGCCCACAGTTTCGATGTTCGCTTGACGAACTGGGATGACAAAAACGCCGTTGCACTGAGAGCAAGACAACGGCAAGAGATTTATTCTGAAAACGAAGACAGGCGAGGAACCGTACTCTCCGCAGGAGACATTCCAGTATTTGTTGTTGTAACTCACAACGAGACGACTCCTGTTGCTTGCGGTGGACTCCGACCTCTCTCATCCACTGCGGCAGAAGTCAAAAGAATGTACGTTGTGCCAGAGTTTCGAGGACGAGTGTATGGCGCCGCGGATATGGTACTGCAACAGCTTGAAGCCCAGGCCCGCGAGCGAGACTGGAACACTCTGCGGCTGTCGACCGGACTCTCTATGCTGCGGGCGCGAAAGTTCTATGAGGGTCGAGGATTTTATGAGATACCGTTGTATGGAGCTTACGTGGAGTCAACGTGGTCGGTATGCTATGAGAAGATTTTGGGAGCGGATTCGTCCTGTGAAACGTAGTGTTCAATCCAAGGAATGCGTTACGCTGCACCAGCCAGGCATATAGTAGCTCCCGCGAATATGGCAAGGAGTATGCTGCTGATGGAGACCGTGATAGTGGAACAGGTCTTAGAACCGGTGATTGCACATCATTGTTGGCTGCATCAGTACTTCGGCTCGCCTTGTCAGGCCTCTTGTCAGATACCTGCGACAATCAATTGCAAAGTCTCGTTCGATTCTCTGTGGCTTCTTGCTTGACATCCATGAGGATGTTGATGTTGGTGTCGAAGTGCTGACACGTCCCCCACTTTCTCGGACCACGCACCTCCCCTGGCAGGCAGCTCATACATTGAAGGCACACCACGTCTACACATCCCACCAAACACGCCCAAAATGGCCACAACAGATCCTTTCGACGCAGCGCTGTATGTTTACACCATCCCTCTCGCGCGACAAGGCTGACACGCTCCTCCAGCGACCTCCTCCGCCGCCTTCCACCCTCCTCCACACAGCAGAACCTCAACGGCATCATATCCCTTCAACCCTCGCTGGAAGAAGACCTTCTCTCCTCCGTCGATGTCGCCTTGACATCCAAACGCTGCACCAAAACCGGCCGCGATTACCTCTGCTGCGATTACAATCGCGACGGCGACTCCTACCGCTCACCCTGGTCCAATGAATTCGAGCCTCCGATAGCCGAAGACGATGCCGCCGACTTGATCCCCTCTGGTCGCGTTCGCCGCATGGAGGAAGTCCTGAACCAAGGCGTCGATGTATACAGAGAGCTGTACTACGAGGGTGGCATTAGCAGCGCTTACCTCTGGGCACTAGACGAGGGTTTTGCGGGCGTGGTGCTGTTCAAGAAGAGCGTAAGCGGATCAGCTGCAGGAAAAGGCGGTTGGGACAGCATTCATGTGCTGGAGGTCAATGAAGCGGCGACAAAGAGAAGTGCGCATTACAAATTGACTTCCACGGTTATTCTGGATCTGGGATTGCAATCGAATGCGGTTGATAATCTGGAATTGGCGGGAAATCTGACGAGGCAGACACAGCAGGACAGTCCTTTGCAGGGCCTGCGGGATGCTGAAATTGAGCAGAGTCATGTCGTAAATATCGGCAGGATGGTGGAAGATATGGAGACAAGGATGAGGAATATGTTACAAGAGGTGTATTTCGGGAAAGCGAAGGACGTGGTCGGCGATCTGAGGAGTATACAGCCGTTGAGTGAGGCGGAGAAAGATCGTGCGGCGCATAGGGAGGTGATTGATAAGATGGGACGATGAAAGTGATACAGACGAGGGCGGAAGCTGCGTGGTCAGGCGTGCGTGACCGAAGGGCAGTGGCCATGGCTGTCAGTAAAGTGTCGAGGCGTGACGACGCCGGTCATGCGACCAGATGAAGCATGATTCTAAGATACAGGTATGAAATGCATGAACAGATCAGGTTCCACTTGGTCAGCTGTCACGATACCCATATGCATTTAGCCATTGACCGATTCTTCAAGACCTGAGCTACTGACTGACCAGAATCTGCGGCATCCTCACAAGCCCCTGGAACAGCCATGGCCATACTGCAAGGCACGCCTCCAAATAAGCGCTCTAATACCCCAACTGGAAAACGCCAACCCGGTCAAACCAAACCTCTTCCCGAACTTCCTCTCGTCAAACATAAACCCTCTGCCCTGATCGCCATCACCAACACCACACTCCCACTCTTACCCCTCCGTTTCAAAGACATAGACCTCTACAAACTCACTCTCAACCTCCCCGACCGCCAGCGAACAGGAAAATGGTTCTCCCACCTCCCCTCGCCAGCAGGCCTCTTCAGCACCCTACCTCCAGCTCTTCGTCGCAAAATCTTCACTCTCGCCATGAAATTCCCCGAACCCTTCGTCATCCACGCCTACCGCGACGAAGGGAACCGCTTATCCCATGGTCCCTACGTAAAACGGAAATCCGACAACGAAGGAAGCTCGTCTAGCAACATAAGGGAGAATCTCCTCGCCCTTACCCGCGTCAGCAAAGCCATACGCTACCAGACACATTTGCTATTCTATCAGCTCAATACGTTTTACATCAACCACGATCCGGATTTCCAAGGCAACGACGCGAAGAGCGTACTCACAAAATTCCGCACTATGATCGGCGAGGAGGCCTTTCAACGGATTCGTGGTGTGGGATTCTGTTGCCAAGTGAGGAACGAACGAGTCTCGAGAGTTTTGTGGCCGAGGGTCGAAATTGGAGCGCAGGTCGTCGAGATTGTGAAGCGGTGTGTCGGGGCTCTGGAGGAGGTTGACCAGCAAGGAAATGGGATAGGCCAAAGGAGATGGGGAGGAGAGGTCAGGTTAGAAATTTGTTTGGACGGATTGATGAAACGAGGTCGCGAGAAAAAATCCTTGCGTTCTACAGCGCGAGGAGAAAGGTTGCGAACAAATGCGCAGCCGAGCTTCTCGATGAGGATTCAATTGGATCTGGGCCTTCCGACATGTATGTGGGATCGACATCTGGCAAAATGGGCGAAGCTGGCCGATGAGGCGGAGAAGAGCGGCGATAGGCTTCGAGCGAGAGGGCTCAGAGAGGTGGTCAAAGAGATGCGAAGCGCTGAAGGCAAGTTGGAGAGCGTATTGCCTGTGCAAAGGAGGATTTGATGTCCACGGTGACAATGACATTCTACCGGCTGTCCACTCTGGATAACCAAAATGCATCACGAAGATGCTCTTTAGACTATTTGGAATGTAGAGACAATTGTGACGTGACTCAATATAATTAATCTTCCAACCCTATCCTGGCCGTTTTGATTCGCGAGTCAGTGAAATGTGCGTCAGCCTTGCGTACCTGTGCGACGAAACGTAGTGTGTCTTCTTGAAGAGCGAATGAGACTCGTGGCCAGCAAACGTGATAATTCTCCGTACTATTCTTCCCGGCTATATGTCTGGTTTGGCAGGTTACTAAGCGAGCTACCACCCCAACTATCTGCACTCATGCATAACCTCATAATGTGACAAGTAACCACCGAAGAGAGAAGAGAGCAGGACTTGCGCGAGACAAGATGCATCCAATACATCAGTCATCATCGTCACTTTCCGCAATTACTCGTCTCTTCCTCCCTTTTGCGATGGGCCTGATATCGATTTCCACCACGTCATCCTCTTCGAGATCCGCTTCCAAGCCAAGCTCCATCTCTTCATCGCTTTCAACGATCTCGTCCACATCGCTGAGTCGACTTCGCACTCCCTGCTTCAGCCTACCACGCTTTGGAGCAGGTGTGATAGGTTGGGAGGAGCTCATCATGCTAACCTCATCACTGGGTGCCATGAAAGCAAGATCTTCACTGTCAGGTTGCTCCTCCTCTTCTTCCTCGCCGCTTGTGTCGCGTGAGCCGAGTTCCTCGCCCAACGCGACCTGCGAAGGGATGCGCATCGCAGCTGGCGTACGCTCGGGACTCGACTCTGCTCCTTCGGCAGCCGCATCACCGTAGGATGGTGCGCGCTGCAGGGCCCGTTTCTTCCTTGGTCTTTCTCGAGGCTTCGGCGCTGGCTGCGGTCGCACTGGAAGTGGTAGCTCGGGTTCTGAATCAGGCTCATTCTGCTCTGCTATGCCGCCAATTTTGATGCGGCGAACTCGTGCCCGTGACTTCTTGGCAGGAGCCTTACGAGCTCGCCCTTCGGTCTCGCTGTCAGATTGTACCGTTGTCGGTTGCGGATTGGTGATCCTGGTCGGCCGCACGGCAGGATGTTTCGTGGCAGAAGTAGGAACGGTTTCAGATGCAGACTGTGGATTCGGACCTCTATGCTTCATTTGTGGATTAACAAGTCGATACTTGGCCGGGCCGGCGTCTTCCAGATCGCTCAGATGCAGTGCTTCATCGAGCTGAAGACACTTCTCAGTGGTGATCTCGTGCACCGCTTTCATTGTCTTCTCAGCTAGCAGAGCAGCTCGACCATGACTGATATACTTGGTGGATCCAAGGTTCCGCAACTTCTCAGGAAAGCGTTCAAGATCAGGGCCAGCCATTACCCCGTCCAAATCCGCGTCCGCAGTGCGGGTGTACTTCTCTTCCAGCTCTTGTTGTTGCTCGCGCGTGAGCAACACCTTCTCCAACGGTGGCATTCGAGCGATCTCTGGCTCAGGGGTGATTGCACGCGTGATTGGCATCGATACCTTCTGAAAGACGGGAGTCGCGTGCTTCTTCCTCGACGCTGCCGGCTTTTTCTTTGCCACGACACGAGTAATGTCGTCAAGATCACCTTCGCTGTCCGAATCCAGCTTCGATGCCTTGACAAAACCCGTTCGGACATTGTCCGGCATGTGGAACTTCTTGGGAGGTCGTTTAGTTTTGCCTCGTCCCTTGCGATGCTTCTCGTTGAGGTCAACAGGTTGTGTGTTCTCGATCGGAATCTCGACTGGTCTTTTGTCGGGTACTGGCTTGAATTCTCTTGGTAGGATGCGAGGACTCTGGTCGTCTCGGTAAGAATATTTCGTTGCATCTGCGATCGTCTTCTGGATGTATGCATAATTATCCTGAGCTTTCTCATAGTCTCTCTCCTCTTTGCCCTTCGTCAGCAAGAGTTCAACCTTGCCGGTCCGCTTTCGCCCCGTGCGTCCGATTCTTTGGAGCATGCGAATGGGAGACGAAGATGCATCGTAGCAGACGATCATGTCCACAGTACCAATGTCAAGGCCTTCCTCGCCAATCGATGTGGCGATTAGTGTGTTGTACTTTCCGGCCTTGAAGTCTTGGATGATCTGGTTTTGCTGCTTTTGGTTCATGCCCTCTTGGCCTTTCGACGCAGCTTGGCCAACAAACACATGAGGTCGGATCATGGGCTCGTTACGCTTCAAGACCCGGCAAATCTCTTCTGTGCTGTCTCTGTAGCTAGCGAAAATCATAATGCGAGTTGCGCTCGGTGGCACATCGCTACCTTGCCTCCCTTCGCCAGCATCCAGGAAGTGGTTGAGCACAATTTCGCGAAGGTACTCGAGCTTCGGATGGCCGATGAAATCTGGGTTGTTAGTCCAGGTTCGAATCGTGCCCATCATTTTCACAAAATTCTGATCCTGTGCGATGTTTGAAGCAGTCTTGCCCTTCTGTGCACCACTCTCCACCTCCCGCTGGAAGTTGAGCACACATGAATAGAAGGGACCGATGCCATGGTGTTTGAGTAGCCCAATACTATGGGCCAGGCTGGACAACACGTTGAACGCGGCGTTCATCATGCCTTTGATCGGCATGGGTGCTTTCCGGCCAGCGTCAGACTGTGTCCATTTTGTCCGAGCTTGTGTAAGACCGTAGGCAGTCAGTGCGAGTGGATCGTTAGACCAGTATGCATTCTGTCCACGAATCTTGTCAAGCAGCGGTCTCAGTGTCTTAGCGAACAGGTCCATGATCAGCTCCTGCTCAGGACTAAAGTCGAAGACCTGAGTATCGGTGTGCTTCTCATGAGTGTACTGCCTAATATCAAGGGAGCTCTCAGTGCGAAGCTCAACACGCGCAATACCAAGATTGTCGATGACAGCTTGAACGGCCTCAGTTGTGGAGCCAGGGGTGGCAGTGAGAGCCAGCACGCGGAAGCTGCTGTTGAATCGACGCAGAAATTGTACGACTTCAGTGTAAGCATATGCGCCAGTCGCTTTGTGCGCCTCATCCACGACGAGTAGCACGAACTTCTTTGGGTCGCATATACCAGTCTTCAAATCATTGATGACTGTTTGTGGTGTCATGAAGAACACTCGTTTCTCAAGCCATTGGTCAGCACGAGCTGCTGGAGTTGTCTCGCCAGTCATGAGTATTGTGTCTCCCTTGGGTATGCCGACGATGCCATAACACGCGTCCATCTGCTGGGCGATGAGGGGCTTCGTCGGCGCCATAAAGACAATTTGCGCATCTTTCGTCCAACGATAGTAGTTCAACATGACGGTGGCTGCGATGAAAGTTTTCCCTAGCCCTGTCGGTAAGGCGACGAGAGTGTTGTGAAAAAGACTTCGTGACACAATGTTGAACTGGTAGTCACGTATGCTACCGATGTTCGTGGGATATACCCAGGTTGCCATTGCTTGTTGGTCGAGCTCGTGGTGAGTTGGTTTTTCATCGCGATTCGCCAACGGCCAGGCATGTCTTTTCTGTGCTGCTTGAGATGCACTGAGATCTTGCGTCGCAGGCTGGCCGAATATCGTCATCTGCTTGAGACCATTTTGTGGTCCACGAAAGTTCACGGGACGAGGTGCTTGAGTTTGATTTGGCTGTGACGACAACTCGATCACAGCATTCCTGTTCGGCGATTTTTCAGGTGAAGATGAAGAAAACGCGTCCTCCGGTAGATCTGCTAGATCCTGTGTCGCATCAAAATTGGCTTGGGTTCCCGTGCCTACGTGTTGCTTTGCGTAACGGCGTCTTGCTAATTCATCTTCCTCTGCTTGCAAGCGCGCGGCCATCGTCGCATCATCCTCTACGACAGGTGCACGGACCCGACCAGGCACTGACTGGAAGTAGTTGCCAATGCTGTTGATGGCAGCAGCTTTGATACCAGCAGCTCCATCCGGCATGTCACTGCGCTTTGCTGGAAATGCCAGAGGCACCGGCGGTTTCGGTCGCTTCCATACTGCGCCTCTGAAGGCTTCGGGCCGCTCATCAAGGCCATGTTGTGTTTGGGTATAGATCATATCTGGGAACCTGCCTCCTTGCTCAGGGACGTGGATTTTGAATCGACTCACCCTGGGAACTTCCTGCACATCGCCCGGAAGCTCTCCGGGCAGATATGGGTTGTCTTCAATGTCATCGCTGCCTCCACTGATGGCCTGTGTGAAACCATTGGCCGTACTTTGCAAATTGGTAGAGACCTTCGGCGGGCTATGTGCCTCCTCGTCCGCCTCGGACCACTCGTATTCGACATCGCTGGCTCCGTCGACATTGGAGGGGCCTTTCCGAGTCACCCGTCGCCGCTTGGTGGGCCGGGAAGATGGCTCAAAGTCATGAGCCTGGCATGCTTCTGCCTGGGTGGCAGCTATAAGAAATACTGTGTCATCGTCGTCGATCCCAAAGTCGTCACTGTGCGGCATGTCTCATCTCGTCGAGTTCTTGTCGTTGATGTTGCGGCATGAGGTGGCAACCGGAAATGGGAAGCGCGTTGCAGTCGCGTCGGCCATCGCGAAACCGACACGGTCACGTGAACCGGTTGTTCCCCACTTCTTCGCTCGCTGTGAAGCACGATGACAACATGCCGCCGATCAAAATCCGCCCATCACGGTCTCCATTATTGCTCGGGTTTCTATAACAGCAGGACCGCAGTCCGTTTCAAGCTTCATGACCGTGACTTCACCTGTCGCCCGACATGGACGACAACGGAATGTACCTGGAGAAGCTGCGAAACTGTCATCAGCTCGAGCAAATGGCCACGAGAAACGACAACACAAATACGTGCGGAGTCGTGCTGGTCTAGAGCTTCACCTACGTCAAGCTATCTTGCCTCGAGTAATGGTATTCTCCTTCCTTCTCCTCCTCGGCCTTCGTATATCCACCGCCTGCTTCCATTTTCCTCCTGTCGAGTTGTTTCTACACTTTCCCTTTCATAACCTAACACAGTCTCCAAAATGCCTAACGCACCAACCGGCGATCCCAAAGCCCACGACGTGTCCGAGTTCTCAGAGAAGCTGGTCGGAACATGTCTCTGCGGTAGCGTGACAGTCACCATCACCGACAACGAGCTCTTCACGAAGCGACGCGGCCATCTCTGCCATTGCGCCAACTGCCGAAAAGTCGCCGGCTCCTATGTCGCAAGCAACCTGCTCATTGAACAAGAGAAGGTGTCAATCGAAGACAAAGACGGAACATTAAAGACATACGAAGACTATGCGACGCTGAGCGGGAACGCCGTACACAGGACATTCTGCGGTAAAGACGGGAAGTGCGTGGACATTTCTCCTCCTCTAATTATCAACGCATCGCTTGCAGGAAGTTGATCTGGTTACTGGCATTCACTTACCATTTCTCAGCCCCATCAAATCTGAAACAGAACTCTACCCGGGCAAAGTCGTGCTCAAGATGGGCATCTTCCCTCGAATTCCGCAGCCAGAAGCAGAAGGGTTCGGGCTGCATAAACATGACTGGCAAGGTAGCCACGATGGCATTGACACATATGAGATCAAGTGGGCAGGTCCGGATAAGAAATTGATGAAAGAAGGTGCGGAAGAGGATGAGCCAGATATGGTTTCTAAAGGTGTGCAATAGGATGTCATTTTTGACAGTCTGTACAGGAAGCGCGTGAAACCCGATGACGATGAACAAGAAGGATTGTACGTACTGTAAAGCGACTCAAGGCGCCCTAGATGAGAGATCAGGTGAAGAGCGAAGCTTTGTTACTTCCCTCAAATTGTCTTGCTACTCTCTTCGCTCACTCGCCGGCCTCGATCTCTTCCCTCCCACGAAGACTTCACGCGGTAGTACTGCTGCTCGGCGGCTTTTGCGTCCTGTAGTCCATGGCCAGGATTTTCTGTCGTGTCGAGTTCTGTCTGAATTTCATTGACGGACCCATTACGTACTGTCGGGCCTCCCTCACCAAGCTCTCCGTTCTCACCACCTGCCACGGGGAGTTCTTGACGTTTCTCCAGACGCATCCCTCTTCGACCTCGCGGCGGCGATCGAAGGATTGGCACGCCATTGATGGTACCAGGTTGAGGCAAAGATTGGACCTGCGCTGGTATCGGCTGCTGTTGCAGGATACGATTGTGCTCGGTATTCGTTGGGTAGAGATAAAGATTGTTCTGCCGCCATTGGAACTCTAGGGGGCTTTCATGCGGCAAGATGCTTCGAGGCGGCCATGCACTTTGCTGGGAGTGTGTGTGGGGTCCTGCCCAAGGATTTGTAAGTACAGCCGGAGTCTGCTGAGTTGGTAATGCAGTGGCTTGATTGAATTGCTGTGGTCTGGGGTAGAAGTAGGGGTGTATGTGTTGCATCTCAATCACGTTCGAGTTTGGAGCCATGCCAGAGAATCGATCCGGTCTTAACCATTGCCCTTCGAACGAACGCCATGCTCCTTTGCGTTGCGGTCGCGCATTAGGTCTTATTTTCTGTTTTCCCGCCTTGTCGCCCAGTCCGCCGATCTTCTTGCCGGTGATAGATTCCAATAACTCCTCGATATGGAGGTTTGCAGTTTCGGTTTCCAGAAATGCTCTCATCTGCCAGTCTTGCCTAAGCATAGCCATAATGTAATTCTGAGCCACCGGGGCAGATAGATCAGCCACTAACATCTGAAACCCGTCGCTCGAATCACTCACCTGCAAAACCATACCCAACTGTGTCCCAGCCCGTCCGCCTCCTCCTCCGGCGCCACCCATGCAGGCTCATGAAAGGCTCATCGATTCTCGTCGTTGCCGTGCCTCCTCCTACTATCTGTTCGATATTCCAGTACCCCTGTCTCGCATACCACGACTCCCGGCCTCTAACCAGATGCCTCCTTCCAACGTGCCCAAGCTCATCTCCGTGCTGCGAATCCGGCCACAAGATCATCCCGTACACATTCAGAAACGCATCAACCAGGGGTAACAGTTGCGCTGGTAGTCCAGCCTCCAAGGTGGTATTCTGGAGGAAGGCGACAGGATTGAAAACATGCGGCTCGATAACAAAGTTTTCATTGACATGCTTCCAAACGAGGTGAAAAGGCCGCTTTGCTGCTGAAGTCAGGTGAAGTTGGCCGGAGATGTCGTCGAGGATGGCCGAGGGGTCGTACGACATGGTAGAGTCGACCCAGTGTTCGCTGTTTGGCGCTGGCATGACTGCGTATGTGACAAGTTATAAGGTTGGGGGGAGACAAAACGAAGGCATGGTTTGTGGAAATGGGCAAGGTGTGCAAGCGAGCTAGAATGGTTTGGGCAAACAATGTGACGTGAGGAACAATAAAGTGAAAGCTTCTCAATAGTCTCATTGCGTGGTCGTCTATTAGCTACAATCAGGTCAGCGCAAACAGCCACCGTCCCTGCGCTCCTGCTGTGCACAGAGTCATGCCGTCTCACTACGTAGTGCCTGCCTAGCGACATGCGTCGCCACTTCAGTACAGCTAGTGTGACCTTGGCCCTATGCATTCTTTTTGTCATACACATGCAGTCTCGCTCGCGCTATGCGGCGATCTACAACACAACCATCAACTCATGCCGCACCAGCTTGTCATCTTCGATGGCCGGATAGTAGGGCACCATGGCATCCGCGCTTTGCACGTACGCGTCATTGTACAGTCTCCAGTACGGCACTCGCACTTTCCTCGCTGGGTGGAAAAGACCTGCCCAGACGTAATTCATGACCGCTCCCGTGCCCACTGCGAGGCGAATTGCGTCGATAGCCTCGATGACACGATCGATAACGTGCGGACTAGTCTCAAACAAGTTCGGGTAGAGCAGGTTGAGCAAGTGCAGCATGGCATCTTCGCACCCGAGACCAACCACTCCAAGTGCGACGTGCTTGACGACACTAGCGGCAGTTTGACGGTGCACCTGGTCGCGATCAATGAGGGCATCTTCGAGGAGGGGCGTAACAGCGTAGACGTAGTCTTTAGCCATCTCGCCAATGTACTCGAAAAGGAAGGACAGTGACTTCAGAACACCGTTCTGCACGTTCAGCTCTGGAACGCGATACTCGTTCATGAGAGCAGGCAGAACGGTGAAAGGCGCACATGTCTCGGCGACGATACCAATGGCGACAGCCGTACAGACACGCGACTGACGCTCTTGGACGCGCAAGTTGTTCAATAGTGTTGCAAGCACATCCTGTGGTCCAATGGCCTTGGCAATGAAACCGAATGTGTTGTTCGCAGCACGTCGAATTCCTTTCTTGTGTGCCTTGAGCATGTCAAGAAGCTCGAAGCAGATTCGCATCCACTCGCGTGCATTGACCGACTCAGGTCCGCGGTCGGCAATACGTCCCACAAGATCAATAGTGTTTTCTTGCACCTTCTCGTGCCTGTTCCGCAGAATTGGTGTCAGTCGCGGTAGCAGATCCTTAATAGGGGGCTGCATGCTACTGATGCCAACCACGGTGACGATGCTCCTCATAGCGCCCAAGATACTGCCCAGGACTTCGGGATACTCTTCACCGAGATATTCGTACAAGACTGATCCCAGCTTGCCGAGTAAGACGTCCTCGTCACACTGCTTCAGCACGATCGCAATTCGAGTAATGAGGTCTGCCGCTTGCTGTCGCACGGTGGCAGATTTGTTGTTGAGTCGCCAGAGAATGGTACTGACGATCTGTGGCAAGTATGGCTTGCAACGCGTTCCAAGAGAGTTGACGACTGTACCAAAGCCATTGAGCAGCACAACATCCTCGACGCTCTGCTCTTGGAACGAATGGAGGATACCGTCAACAAGACGTTCTTCGAGACGCTCGTTGATGTCAGCAGCGCCCATAGCAGAGATGACCTTCTCGATAGTCTCGACTGTCATCTTGCGATAAGCTTCGCTCTCATCTTTGAGGTTACCAACGATTCGCTCAACAATCTCGCCAACGCCGACTTTTTGACCCAAGTCGACCGTGGTCTCGACGACCTGCTTGTAGTTCCGCTTATCGAGTGCCATTCTTCGAACCCAGAAGAATTTGAAGAACTCGTTCAGCACGTGCTCTTTGAGATAAGTGGCCGTCACGCCCGCGCCACCAGCACACTGACTGATGACTTTGAGCACGACCTTCTTCATTTCTTCATCAGGAGACTGAAATTCTCGGATCAGGATTTCCATGATTTGACTGGTGTAGTAGTTGCCGTACTCTTCGTCCATGAGTGGGATGATGTAACCAACAGCCTTCAGGAAACCAGCCAAGCCTTTACCACGCTGCTTGCGTGCTCCAGTCCAGAGTGGGTTGAGGATGTCGTCGAAGCTTTCAATACCAAAGGGATTCGATGCTTCTGCAAGCGCTGCAAGGGCAAGCGAGGTGACCGTTCGAACCTTGGCTTGCTCATCGTTGAGGTTCTCGCCGATGCAGTCGACCAGACCTTTGAGATGAGGGAGCACAGCACATCCCATAAGGATGGGAATCTGTTGAATGATTTTGACACCTGTATGTCGAGCTTGCCACGACTTCTTACTCTTGCACACAGCTTTGAGGAACGGTAAGAGAGTCGGGATGCCGAGTGCTGAAGCAACGACAGCGAACGCTCGAGCTGTTGTATTCCGCACGTATTCGTCCACATGATCGATATCCGGCCGCATCGTGGAGATCATGGTGGCCAGACCGGCGGCTTTGGCCAAGTTGGAGATGATTTCACGACCCTCCACGCGAGCATAGTAGTCTTGATCGATGAGAAGTGGCTCAATAACCACCAAGATCTTGTGCACGTAGGGTCTGACGAGATCATCAAGCTTGTACAGAACACGATCGATGACCTTGACGAGCAAATGGCGCTCTTGGTCCTCTAGGCTCTTCTCCATGAGTAGGGGGAGGATCTGATCGAAGAGCGGCCCCGCACCAAAGCTTCGTGCATTGTCCGTGAGTTGACGCAGCGCTGTCTTTCGCATTGGTGGTGTGCCGTTCTTGACTTTCAAGAGCAGTCGCATAATCTTGCGTTGCTTGAGTTCCTCCACGCTGAGATCGTTTTCGTCGGCCCCATCCACAAGCTTGCCAAAGTACGCCATATCCTCGGCTTTAAAGAACTGCAGGTCTCCCACGCCTGGAATTTCAGATGGTAGCTGCTTGCCCATCGACCGCGCATCCACTGGCTCCTGGTTCATGAAACCGCCAGTTGCGGGCGTGGCTGATGGTGCGACCCTTCTCGAGGGTGCTCGCAGTGGTTCATAGCCGGGAGGTGGTGTGAGGATCTTGTAGCCCTCGCTGGGCAGCATCTCGTCCAACTCTTCGTCTGACAGCGGTGCATTACGGCCTGATGCATCGTTTCCGAAAGCCACCACAGGTCCCGCTGGTGCCGCATCCGCTGCACCATTGGTTTGACCGCCGCCTCCGCTGCCAGCTGACACCAGATCCCACTTGGAGCGCTTCTTAGGTGCTGAGTCTCCATCGGGCGCTGGTGTTGAATCCCATCGCGATTTCTTCACTGCAGTCTCTCCGTTTGGCGCGTGCCCATTCGTGCCGTTCGTGCCATTCGCTCCGTTGGCCTGCGCATCGCCGTTGGTCTCCGCCGATGCTCCTGATGTGTCCCAACGTCTCTTCCTCGTTCGCTTCGGCTTGTCCTCTGCCTCGGGTGTCTTGTCTTTGAGTGTGGGACGTCCTTCCACGCCTTCCATCTCATCATCGCCACCATTGGCAATCGTCTCCTTGTTCTGGTCCTCAATGAGCTTGTGAACTCGTTGCTCCTCGCGCTCCAGCTCTCGCTCTGCCATAACCTCCTTGTACGTCTTCTCGCCATCTCCATCGAGGCCGCGCTGGAATCGACGCTTCTGGTAGTCGGTCTCTCGGCTCGCAATTTGCGCCTGCTTCTCGCGACTCTGTAGGATGTCGTCCTCAGCGTTCTCACCGTGCGCCCATTCTCCTATTTGAGCAGCCGTCGCGGTGTACTGGCCGACCAATCGACCGCTTTCGCCGTCGTCGGCATCCTCCATGTCCTCGTCATCGTTGACATCGATGGTGGTGTTGTAGCCTGCAAATTTGTCGCCTGAGTCATTTCCGTAGAGCTCCTTGTCGAAGTTTTCGGTGAGAGAGACGCCCTTGTTGTTGTTAGTGCGCTGGCTGGAGGCGTCCTTGAAGCCTTTCTTCCCTGCGTTCCGCTCGATTTGCGCCTGCCGCACTTTGTCAAAATCGGCTGTCAAGTCACTATCAGTGGATTGCCCGCCAAATGTTGAATTGCGGAGGGGCGTACCGTCAGACATGGCGGCGGCGGCGCGAGCTCGTGGAGCCGCTGCTGCTGGTGGAAGTTAATTGTCTGTCGAGCGCGCCAGATTTGCCACAGAGTGAGCGCTACCTTGGCGATGTCCTGTCCGGCCGGTCGTGCGTGCGTGCTTGTAGCGATGTTCGTGTCGCGACGCTGAACCGTTTCAAGACGGCAAGTCTGATGGCGGCGGCTGGCTCCCGCTCTCCCGAAACTCCGACCCGACCCTGTCACCAAGTAAGGCCTACTGATAGTCAACACCCTCCACGTCGTGCTCTTTCTTGCCCACTGCACCTTCCATATAGTATTTGGACCGCTGCATACGTTTCAGCACAAGTTCTGTCTCATCTGTCTGCAGACGACAGCTTGTACAACGACACAGCCTCGATAAGACTCGTGTACCAGCACGCGAGCCCCACAGATTCGACCACTTCACTGACCGCATTCAATGCATTCTGGATAACCTTGATCGGGTATCTCAAGTATTTCGAGGACATGGAGCAATCGTTGGGCAAACCCTATGGCTTCATCTGCGTGTCTACTCAGCCAACAGCCCCAGTTATTTGCAGTTTACTTTTCGTTCCCATCATCTCCTCCATCGTCCACTGGGCGCTTCGGTGCCAGGAGGCTTGCAAGCTCAGCATGGTCATTTGCAACCGCTATCTCCAACGCAATTTGATGTTTATTTCCAGACGGTTGGCTGACATCTGCTCCAGCTCCCAGCAACACTTCAAGTATCTCCAGATTGCCTGACGCTGATGCAGCAGCCAAAGCAGTCACGCCATTATAGTAGCTCGCGGCAGCGTTGACTTCTGCACCTTCTTCAAGAAGTCTTCTCACTATAGCGACATCTCCGCAACTGCACGCCCCTTGAAGCGCCGTCAGCCCTCTATACTTCGAAGCTGGAGCATTCACGTCTGCGCCACATTCGAGCAGGTACTCTACAACAGCGCCATGTCCTTCGGCTGAAGCTGCTTGGAGTGCGGTACGGCCAAAGTGGTGTGCTGTAGATTCGTTGGCATGGGCACCTCGACTCAAGAACAACTTCACGATCTCCATATGTCCGTTCTCTGCGGCAGACTGCAGCGGCGTCCGACCCATGTATCTATGAGGTGACGCGTTGAGATCGGCACCGGCCGCAATGAGCAATTGCACCACAGACATGTGCCCAGATCCCGCCGCGAGTGCTAATGCCTGTCTGCCACCATTGTTTCCGCCAGGCGCATTTGGGCTGGCTCCAGCCTTGAGAAGATGCTTGACGACAGGAATATGCCCATCGACTGCTGCAGCCTGAAGAGCCGTTCGCCCATAGAAGCCCCTCGGAAGCTCATTCGAATCATGGCCAGCTGTTAGCAAAGACTGAACAGCTGCAAGATCTCCACTTGATGATGCAAGTTGCAGGGGCGTCCACACGTCTCCTTCATCGACTTCTTCATCGAAGGTAGAGTCCATGGCGTTTCTCGACGGCAAGGGAGAGTCTCAACATAGAGGTTGGAGGTGTGGCTCCCTTCTCTTGTTACGATTATCCTGCAGAACAAAAGCTCACAATACAAGGGTGCACCTGACAGCTGATCAGAGAGTGCCGAGATGCCGCACCTGCAGATCCAGCTTGCTGCATCATCCACGACAGGCCAAATGAACAACAACCTATGTTGTTACATTGCACCATCTATCTCCAGGAATTCGGCCTAAAAAGACACTCTACGACACCGATAGGACGGTGCCGCACGTCCTGTCCAGTTCGAGGGCGCCGCACAGCCAAAAACCAAAAAGATTGATCAGGTCTGAAGACTTTGTATAGGAATAGCCGAAGGTGGGGCTCGAACCCACGACCTTGAGGTTTCAGGACATTGTAGTCCTTAAGAGCCACACGCTCTACCGATTGAGCTACCCCGGCAATGGGGTTGTTGGATGATGATGAAACTCATAGCGCGAATATGAGGACTCAAACAGCAGAGTTTTTCGAGCTAGCATCGGGACCCACTACGTGTGGACTTGGCACTTGAATCTACCGAACCACCCGGAGCTTGCTACAGTAGAGCAGCAGCATCGATATCGATATTGTTCAAGTTCATGCCTCGGGCTGTGACTAGGAAAGAGTATCGCGCAATAGAAGGTGCGGCCGCGGATGGAGCCCGCTGGGTTGCCACACATATAGGTATAGGAAGACTGTGACATTTCCGGCGAGAAGCTGAATCCGCTCCAGGTATGCAGCGAGATATCCATGCCAATGCCGAAGTGCACATGGAGAGTCGATTCTGCTGTCTCGATTTCCAACCCGCTTCGCTCCCGTCAGAAGATGTATCGGAAGTTCATGTTTTCGCGATCCGTCAAATCGGCAAACGCAGTTCCATCCAGATCTCTTCCCTCCAAACCACCTTCCTGCATACTCTGAATCATATCCCTCCTCTTATTCTCCCGACTCAGCAACATCCTCAATACCAAAATCACCACGAACTCAATCAGATGACTAACAATCATCGACCAGATCCCCAACTCATACCCAGGCTGCTGCGATTCCAGGTAGAAAAATGGACCAACAATATTTCCGGTACAATATCCCAGAAACAACACCGCATTCGTCACCACCTTCTTCGTATGTCCCGCCGTATTCGCTGTCGTCAAGGACAGAATCATGCAGAACGCGGCATTATAGGGACCCGTCAAATAATAGCATGTCAGCCTTCCACCCATATTATCCTGCGCCAGAAATCTCAGACCAAAAGCACCAGCAATATTCGGAAGCAAGAATAACAAAATGAACCAACATCTCGTCTGTCGACCTTTTCGCGACATGTAATCGTTCAAGTACACGCAAACGAGAATGCTCACTGCAATGATGAAGCCGTAGGGGATTTGCATGAGCGTCGTAACAAGCGTAGAAAACCCAAAACCTCGAATAATAATCGTTCCGAAATTCGAGATTCCGCCATTGGGAATATTACAGACCATGCCCAAGATGAAGAAAAGATATAATTTCAGATCCAGGAACGCTTCGCGGATTTGATAAGACTTGAAATGCTTATTCTCAATCCCAGTCTGATCTTCTCGGAGTCGTTCAACTGCGATTCTTTTCTCGCGTTGCGTGAGACCTTTAGCTGTGACGGGACTATCAGGCAAGAAAATGCACATGATAATACCCCAGACACAGCATAAGGCGCCGATGATGATGAATTCGAATTTCCAGGATGGAAGGCTGCCTTTGATGTTGCCGATTCCGTAGCCTAGGAGGCCGCCAAGTGCGATTCCCAGGCCGTTTGCTGTGTACCAGAGGCCCATGCGGATGGGTTGTTGGCGGCGAGTGTACCACATTGCGGTGACGAGCATGAAGGCAGGGTCGGCAACGGCTTCTGCTGCGCCGGCGAGGGCGCGGAGGGCAGCGAGGGCGCTGAAGTTTGGTGCTGCTGCTTGAAGCATGAGGAAGAAGCCCCAGAGGAAGATGTTGAAGCCCAAGTATTTTCCTACTGGAAAGCGTTGGAGGAGAAGATTAGTGGGTAGAGCCCAGGCGAGGAAGCCGAAGTAGAAGATACCTGGACAATAATATCAGCTTTGTTTCTTCGAAAATGGCAGGTTTTCACGTACTGCTCAGCCAACTATACTGCGTTCCTACAAGATTCAAATCTTCGCGAATGCCGAAAATTGCAGCATAGCTGAGCGTCGTCTTGTCGATGTAGAAGAAAGCATAGCAAACTGCCAGATATGGAATGATCATAAAGTCGATCTTGCGCACCAGCTTCTTCTCTTCGACTGGATCGATAGGCTCGTGAAGCTGGTCGGGTGAGTCGAAGAGCGCTTGAGCGACATCACCGCCTTTCTTCGATGTCGCCTTCCATTTCTGAGTCTCAATAGTAGAGACATTCTCATCATGGACAACCTCATCATGTTTCGTCGACTCGTGCTGGCGATGAGGCGATGTAGAATCCGAACTATCAATCTGGTCGGCATCAACGACAGCGCCGCCGCCGCTCTTCTTAAAGAATCCCATCATGCGCTATAAAGTGCTCAAAGAGAAGAGGATGCAAAAGAGGTCAGGCGAAGCAATGGTGGCGCACCATTAAGCATCATCCAGCGGCGTGGCGGCATGTCTTTGCGGCGAGCGCGCCGAATGTAACAACATCAAACACCGACATCATCGCGTGGAAGCCATGTGCACATGTCGTCGACACCACACACAGCGTATGAGAGGTCGACAGTCAACCTACTTGCAGATGCAATGGCGCCCCCAAAGTCGACCCCGCAAAACTTCTCCACACTCATGTAACCATACTTTGTCCCCAGAAGGAAACAATCGCCACGTCTCTGCGAGGCAAGTCGGTAAGTAGCGGCAGGACGCAAATTGTGTAGTGAACAGTAACTGAGTAGTGATATCAACATCGTTCAATTCTCATTCGTATATGCAATTTTGGAGGTGCTGAGGCAGGCATCGTCGTTCTTTCGTACATTCGTGCTGGGGTATCTACAGCAAAACCCCACATGCGTATCAACTTCGAACGTGATTCGACAATTTGATAGAATGTGTCAGGATGCGGGGGAAAGGGAAGAAAACAGAGACTTTCAATTGTCGAGATGATGTCGTCCAGCGACAAAATCTCGCACCTTGTTCGGAGCTCCCCAGCCAGTCTGGACCAAGCTTTGGGCAGCATTGAACAGAAGGTTGTCAGGCTCCTCCGCACCGGAGTTTTTCAGCACGGGCTTTCCATGGGCGAGTGGCACGGCCTCGTCTCGCCGGCCTCGAAAAGCACGTGATAATGCTTACTGGTCGGAATCCGAGTGCGCCGAGTGGAGGATGATAGCGTAGCCGCTGCCTGCCTCTCAATAGTTGGCCGTCTCGCTACTCTCGCGTCCATCGTTGCTACGGTCGTAGATCTAACGATTTGAGGTTGGCAGTCTTGGGTCTGACCGCGACATCCTCGGCCTGGTGGATTTTATGTCTATTCCAAGACACGAAGGCTGCTGTTGAGGTATCGCTCAGCCACGGCGTTTCGACGTTGCATAGTGCGCATACGCCGAATGGTCCACACTTGCTTCCCTGTACCGCTTTTGACCATGGCCTGAAACATAGGCGCTCGTGAATGCATCTTGCCACATCACCGGAGTGACCATTGGCATAGCCGGCGGGCTTGTGTCCGGTATGACTGGGTTGGACACTGGAATCTGCTGCGCTCCGTACATCGCGTGTGTACTGATTGGAGAGGTCTGGTTTTGCATGATCGGTGCCGATGTGTGTTGCATACCGGCAGGGGCTGGCGGCGTAGCTTGAGGCGGAGCACCACCGCCGAATGCGGCGTTCCACTGGTTGAATATGCCAGATGGATCCCAGACAGGCGTGTGTTGCTCGTTGCTGATGACAGGCTCTAAGGCGTACCCGGTCTGTGCCGCTGATACCTGGTGCATGGCAGACGGCGCATATGGTGATGTCTGTGACAAATCGTAATTCCCGTCGTGATGCGTCATCGATGGCCTCGCAGACAGACCATGACTGGCGCCACCATCAAAGGCAGTAGCATAGTTGACGCTTGCTGACATCGATTTCGAGTTGGCTGCATCGGCCATGTTCCAGGTGGGCTGTGTCAGAACTCGGGCGTTCGTTGGATCCGAATTCGTGCTCGACGGCGTGGAGTGATTTTCCATAACCGGGCTCCTTAAGCCGAGAGTAGGTTTAAGTTCAAAGGGCTGAGTGACATCGGCACTGAAGGCTTCGCGAAGTGTGTTGATCTGAGCTTGCATCTCTGCATTGGCAGATGTGATACAATGCTCAAGCACGCGCATGTGGCGTGTGAAGTAGATGCGGGCTTGGGTGTTCAGCTTAGGATCTGGACAGGTAATCGCAGCCTAATATAATGTTAGTGTATCTTCAGTCTCTGCCAAAATATATGAGTGAACGAACCAAGTGCAGCATCATGCATGTCAGGACACAATAGATCGTGAAGTTGACTCCACGGATCATGAACTGCAGGCCGTGGAACTGGAAGTCGCGATACAGAGCTTCCTGAATACGGCACATGAGCATGGCCGAGTTCAAGCAGATCTCCAACTGGTCCTTCCAGCCCGGGTCACCTTTGGCTAGCAGCGCCTGCAATTGTGGCCGATGATGCATGATAATGGTCAAATGATGATACACGTGGATGTAGGCCTTGTAATGATCTGCGCCGAGCCAAGGTGGACTGCCATCATCACTGTACTGGAGCTGGAAATCATTCGGTAGATTGTCCGCCCAGATTGGAAGATCTTCATTGTGTTGCACAAAGCTCGGATCGAGAGCCCAGTCCTTCTTATATCGTTTCATGGTCTGCCACAAAATATTGGATTGCTTGATGTTCCTCACGGCCTGCGCAAGTATCGTCGATCTCCGGGATGCCAGATGCTCAAATGCATCAATATCATTTGTCGGCGTCGGCAAAGCATATTGGACAGAATCGATGTCAACGGAAAAGTCCGATCGTCCCATTGGTGCGCCGGTGAGGATCTCGAGGGTGAACAAAGTCTGCCAGATTCGCGTGCGCAACATGCACTCAGTCCTGTTGTGATTGCATTTGTTCGTGGTTCGGTGTTGCTCGTGGTGGATATCCAACCCGAGATCAATGGCACTGGTGGTCATGTACTTCACTGCCATCCACGACCGATAATAATAACCCCGTTTAGAGATACTCTCTCGTGCCTTCATCAGGATAATCATAGCCTGGATTGTATCGAGCCTGGGTACATCTTTGAAGCTTTCTTCATGTCTGCTTGCCAGTGCTAGCCATTTGCGTGATTCTACGGGCTGTTCGAGATATCGAGCCACGCACGCAAAAATTGCCTCTAATAGCAGCGGAGACATGCTGTGCCGATCCGTGCGCCATTTCTCCAGAAACGTCGCTCTGTGCAAGACCGGACAGTAAGGATGGATATGGTCAAAGAAATAATTGAAAAAGTATGTCGCCCGTTCGTCGGAGGGCATCATTTCAGGTGGAATGCGGATTGTGGAGTCTGCCAATACCGATGCAGGAAGCACGACTTCAACCTCATCCACTCCGGGTGCGTCTGGTGCGAGTTGTGCTCGTGTTATGTATGGAGCAGCAGAAGTGATGTCGATCTGGAGGTCGCCCATGGCACTGGAGAGCTCGCGCACACCAGCTTCGATTTCCTGTGCATCGCCGCTGGAGGCTTCAGACACCTCTGTACCGGACCTGACGAAGCTTGGTATTTGGCCACCGCTTTGCGGGTACTGCAGAGGCGTAGAGGCGCCGGCATAGAAATTGCCTTGAGGGTAGCTTTGCTGGGTCGGCCGGGTATTGGGTTGATGAGAGTATGCATTTGATGAATATTCGGGCTGATGATATGCTGGAGCAGATGTGGGTGTTGTCGGTGGCACATTGTTCGTCCACTCGTGCACCATCCGCGGTTGCGAAGAGACGCCATTCGGCTTTGTCACCGCCGGACTGGTCTTGGGGAAAGTGGTGTTCTGAAAAGAAAAGGTCTGCTGGCCGGTGGCGCTGTCGGGCGTTTGGCAGTCATCGTCCTGGTCGAGGGTTGGCGGCACACACTTGAGCTTCAGACGAATGCAGGCGCCGCAGGGCCATGGGCCATTTTGCAGGGCGCCGTCGCAGCGAATCTTGCGTTTTCGGCAGCCATCGCAGGCGCGCATGACCTTGAGGCGCTTGTGGCGGTTGTATTCGTCGACGAAGACATACTGCTTGGTATGCGCAGCGGGCGCCGGCGCACTCGTCGCGCTGTCCATGCCGACGGAAGAGCAGCTGTTTCTGGAGATGTTACCTGAAGAAAGTGCGGAACGCCGAAGAAGTGGATATCAATGTCATCGGGAGTTTAGTGTCCAAAGCTCACGCGCAGGATCCGAAGCCGCTGACAGGCATTCCGTTTCCTCGGGCATTCATTGCACGGCGGCGCGGCGGGCAGGAGCAGCGGAGAGCGGAGGCAGCGACGATCCAGCAGGAGGCACGGCGACGGCAGGCATTCTTCTGGAGGACGGAGGCAGGCGAGGAGGTGCGTAGGTGAGCAGAAGATGAGGGCGCGAGGCTAGCAGACCATGGCTGGCCGTCGGTGGGGTGTCAAGGTGTGCTGCTGCTGGAGATCATCCGGCGTCCCCTGCGAATTTAGTCGCAGCTGTGCAGCGGCCGTGCCGCTGGCCCTTACGCCACTTGGGAGGAGGCGAGCCGCTGAATGGCCTCCACTTGCAGCTGCAACGTCGTCAGCCGCGATCTTGTTTTGCGCTGCCGACCGCCGTGGAAGCCCGCAGGGAAGCACAGAAGCCTGCGGTGGGCCAGCAGCGTGCAGCACCACGCCGGAATGAGCCGGTGGCATCCACTCGCACGCCTCTGCAAAACTGCAACCGTGTGGACCAGCTGTTGTAACGCCTGGCCTTGGCATCCGCCTGCTACGTCCCTTGAGTCGTTCGCCTCACCTCGCGGAACGTGCTGAGCCATCTTCCTCACGCCCAACGCGCGACCACCACCTCCCCGTGACATCAATTCCACGCCACCACCATGGACGCCGGCAAGGACAACGCGAACCCGACCATCATCAACCCGAACGACTTGCCGTCCCGCCGCCGCTCTACGCCCTCTGCAGCGAAGCCGCAAGGAATCTTCGATGCCTTGGTGCCGCAGTACCCAAGCTTTCTGGACGCTGCGGCCGCGCGCGACGCTGAGGTCTTGTCTGATGTCTCAGATCCTGCCTCATCAGACGACGACGAGCGCGAGGAAATAGACGAGCAAGAAGTTTACGACCTAATCTCCACCATCACCGACCCCGAGCATCCACTCTCGCTGGGTTCGCTGGGAGTCGTGAACCTGGAAGACATCAAGATTATCCCGCCAACTTCTCCACGGTCCCGCATTAGTTCTGTGCAGGTGCTCATCACGCCTACCACCTCGGCCTGTTCGCTGACCACCGTCATTGGACTCGGCGTCAAGGTTCGATTGATGAATGCCCTGCCTCCACGTTTCCGAGTGGACGTGCGCATCAAAGAAGGCACTTCCTCATCGGCAGACGAAGCGAACAAGCAACTCGGCGACAAGGAACGGGTGGCGGCCGCCATGGAAAATCGCAACTTGATCAACATGGTGAACCACATGTTATCCTCATGCCAGTAGAAGAGCCAGCCTTTAGCCTAGGGTTGCAACCTCGTGCGAGTGGAGCCGGTAGCGTCAAAACAAGCGATTCATCAATGCTCGGATAATGCACGCTCACCAGGCGACGAAATATCCGAACGTGCAGATGCCTACCTACTACGGGTGCACGACGTTTGCCATTCCCGTGCCGAACGAACTCCATGAATTGAATTCGCACTGCCACGCACATAGACATGGATGCATCAGGGGCACATGCTTGCTGAACGGTGCACAATCCGCACAATTAACAATGATTATCAATACAGCGAGCAACCAGGATATCGGACCCATCAACCGTGCCACGAGGCTGCACCGGCGAAAGACATCCAAGCCGAGGCACAGAAGCACGCACATGAGAGACATTCATCGGACCAGCATCCTCTTTGGGCACTGTGATCAAAAGCGCGCAATTGGGCATCTGGACGCTCGGGCCCGGCGTCTCCACGGACAGGCTATAGACTTCTCGGCATTTGAGCACGAGCTTCGCTTAGATCGAGAGAGATGAAACCAGGGTTAGAGTGGAGCTCCATGGCTATGGCAACACGATACACAAGAGAGCATAATCGAAGTGACGTTCAGTTAAGGTTCATAGAGGACATGGCTGATGCTGTCTAGACAAGATGCGGACTGCTCGCTTCGCCTTGTTCGTGCCGTCTTGCCATCGCTACCTGCCCCTTCCAGCTTGATGAAACGCGCCAGGACCTTCTAGATGATGCACAAGTGTGTGTAATGCTCCCATGCCCACGCGCTCGCCAACTACCGAACCATGGTAGAATACCCACATGCTGTACTGGAAGCTTGATATGACACAACCTTGACGCCATGCATTCGCTCAAACGCAACACTGTTGAAGCACTGATCTTCTATGGGCGCGGTGCCTGAGAAGCGGTAGCTGCGGTACTCGACTCGCCCTGGTTCTCCGGACGCGGCGGGACTTGGTAATTCTGATCTGCCATAGCCTTGCTCGCCCCTTCTGGAGGATAATACGCAGGGGGCGCATCACCGTGGTAAGCAGGGGGAGGATTCGGCGGCGGAGCATATCCGTGCATGGCGTAGCCTTGTGCATATGGATCAGGGCGGTACGGATAGGACTGCTGGTGCTGAGGCTGCTCGTAGCGCGCCGAACGCTGCACCATCCATCTGTGGTAGGCGAGAGGAGGTTGCCCCTTCTTCAGACGGCTTCGGGCGTGGCAGTATCCTCCGACGAAGTACAGCAGGATGATCGCGAGGATGACACATATCAATGCATACCTAACGGCATAGCCTGTCTGTTCGAATTGTCAGCAAATCTCCTTTATGTGCTTCACATCTTCCCACGCGGCAGCTCTTACATCCGACCACCACCAGCTTTCAGAATAGTAAGAAGGGTAATAATCGTCGTCATCACGCGTGTTGATGCTGTCCTCGCGCTTGAGCACTTGTGCAGCTGTGAATTCTCCCATCACGCCCATGATGTGTGGTCCGAGTAGCTGCGATCCTTCTTCCTCCACCTTTCTTCTTCCTCCTTGCGCCAGTAACGCCGAACCCTCGCGCGCCGAACCGGACGAACGCAATCACACTTAGTTCGTGCCGTCAATACCCGGGCAAAAGTTAGAGGTGAGATAGTTGTCACGGTCGCAGTAGTAAGCGCGATGCAGACGCAGGACTACTGCAGGTGCGGCCTTCCCTCACGGCCAGATTCGGGTTACAACAGCGACAGCTGCAGCACGATCACAATTGCTACGACCAGGTCCGCGCGTGGGTGACGAGGAATAAACTTTGATCGGTCGTTGCAGAAGGTACGAATGCGAAGTGGGTGGTCTTTGGAGCGAGTGGCCTGAATTCGATTCGAAAGGGGAAAGGGTTTCGAGGTGTCGGAGGTTTAGGGCGGCAGGGAGGCCGAGGCACAGCGTCTTCCGTGCAGCGTGAGTGGTGCTGCAGCAGGTTCCTGCAGGTATAGGCGGATGTCGGTGCACAGAGGCAGGATTGCAGCGAAGGTCGTGTGGTTGTGTGGGAGGATCTGTGAGGTGTGGAGAGAGCGTTGTTTGGATGTGGTTGCAGCCGAGAAAGTCAAGTGCCTAGCCTCGCATCATCGACACAGCAAGCGCAGGCGGAAGTTGCATGTTTCGGGGGTTTGGTTCCTTCCATTTTACAATCTTCACTAATGAAGTGCTGCAGGTCCAAAGGTTGTAACCGACTTCACGAATGATTGATTGCAAGTGTCATTGTCGAGCAAGAACTGTGGCATACGAGGCTGAACGAGCAGCGAGGCTGGAGTTCTGGACCAAGCTCCGCATCTCAGCGCCAGCCTGGCTTGTCTTGTCAACCTTGCAACAAAGTACACACCGAATTGTACAAGTACCATGCCGACTCGGCCCTTTCCTGTCGCCCATGCGAATGCGATTTCGACCCAAATGAACATGGAGTCGAAACCTTGCCCACCTGCTGCCGGCGACTGCTACACAATACCTCGGGCATCAATGGGACGTTCCACATTCATGCCCATAAACGCTCGTGCCCAAGTGTCGCGCGTGTCGACATGCAGACGCAACCCACTTGATCGAACTTTCGCAGATCATCTGTTCTGCAACTTAGGGCTGACGACCACGGAATAAGAAGCAAAAAGATCGAAGAAGCGCCGAACACGCCACATCCAAGTACGTACTGTAGAAGGACACAGCATCGCGCAGCCGACATGCGACGTTGCAACGGCAGTCTCACAATAAGCGTAACGAAGAACTATAGCGCAATTCTGCTTGCAATCAGTTTAACTTTTTGGATGCAACAGGAGAGCTGCCAGCCACGCGTCCTGTGGCGTTGGTGCGGAAAGGCAGGGTCCGGGTTCGAGTTACGTGAGCGCGCATGCATGGAATTGTGATGGAAGAAGTCTATTTCGTGATGTTCTGCATGTGATGGGGCACGGCCTCGCCGACGTGGGGTTGCTGGTGCAGAGGCCGATCTTAACGTCTCTTCGATTATACTTCCTCAATATGGGCATGCGAGAGGCACAGTATTGCACTGCCATCAGGTCGATGAGACGAGAGTGGCAACTTTCCTCTTCCCATGTTTCCTTCGGCGTTTGAATGGTGCATGGCACAGGCATGAGGGATGTTGGGGACGCGCGATCTGAGTTGCGACATGCACTAGAGGGTCGAGGGTGTCATTTATGGAGGATTATTAACTATCGAAACATGGGTTCGTGAGAACTTGCGGGCCTCAGATCCGAGACATTAGCAGGACTTTTGAGAATCGTGACGGAACGTCAGTTGCCTACGATCTGGAATATTTTCTCACATCGATACTAATCATCTCTACGATTCTCACCGACCAAGAGATCTAACGGACACGGAAAAGGAATGGCAAGCTTCGCCAACAAATTACCAGCCAGCCATAGTCAGTCCGTTGAGTTCCGCTCGATCAAAACACCGAATTGCCCTCGAAGCAATCTGCCCTTCTCGATCGATGTGCAGCACACGGTATATTCATACCGTATGCTTCAACTCTGATCCTCAGACATATTCTCCTGATCTACGTGCGTGATGAAGGAGAACCACCAATAGCACGCACAAGATCTTGTCCACGAATTTTCCGGGTCGACAGCTTGGCAATCGGTACACTTGCAGTATCTGCGATCTCATGCTGTCATCCATGGTGGGAGGTCTCCGACAGCAGTGACTAATGTCTGGAACAGGTCTTTGAGGCACGAGTATACCTGGGGTCGAGCTCACGAGCACAGAACTTCCGAGCACTGCCGGAGAATGATGTGCTGGCGGTGATTTCTAGAACAGATCTTTTTGGCACAATTCTGCCTGGAGGTAAGCTCAAGAGCAGAGAGGTGTATCTCTTTCACAGAAGAATTGTGCTAACCAACATGACTGCTGAGTACTTTCCCCTCGGCGCCGGGCGCAGCAGCAGAGGTTCTTGCTCTGCTTCAGAAGAAATCCATACTGACAGTTTGGGGTCCAGCCTCAACTCTGTCGCGAAAACATATCCGAGGTCAAGCGCATGGGTAGATCAGCCTCTCTGCCTGTTGAGATATGTGCATAAAATTTCATCTCAATCAAGCCTTCACAACACACTTGTGCCCCCAATCAGGCACGGAAGCGGAGCATTCACTTGCGTGTCTTTGGAGACAGTAGTACTGGTAGTCATGCCTCCGATTTGTCTCTGCTGCGCAATACATGCCGTATTCAAACACATGGGCAGCCAAGACCGTCTGCCTTGGTAGACAGACGTGAACACGACTCTTTCTCGGGAATAATTTCAACACGCCTATAATGCCCGAGCCCAGGCCAATGCGCAGAGAACCATTCGTTCGTTCAGAGATAAAACACCGTTTACTCACTTGTCATGATTCATTTCATTGCCAATCCACGAGCTAAAGTGCTACTGACTGGTCCGGGTGTATGAACGCTGCTCCAATTCGGTATCCTCCCGATGCATTTCTCTGTGCCTTTCTGCTCCAACCCAATGATCAGCAACAGGCCCGAAACCTAGCAGTAGCAAGCACAGCAACTCCGTTCTCTCCCAATTCAGCCAATTCTCTCCTCTGCTCCTGTCTCGCTTGTAGGATCTCTGAGCAAATGTGTCCGTAACTCTGCGAGCCGCAAACGCAGGTCCAAATCACTGGTTGACTGCAAGGTGGCTGTGAGCAGATTGGTTTTCCAGAGACATGAGAGATTTCCGAATTATCTGACGCGGAGAACGACAATGAGTCAGCTTCCTGGGGTCTTTTTCGCCGTGAAAGTGAGGAGTTTGCTGTGAGGGTGGACACTCACTTTAGCTTCGATCTGAGGCTCTCCCTCATTTCGTTGACCATGTGATCCGGCCAAGCTTTCGAGATTCTCTCGTCCTTGTTCTTCGGGGAGTCGGTCTTGAGGATCAGCGCCTGCTTGCCGAAGCTCAGGATATCGACGCCGGCTTCCTTGTTGCCCTTGGCCGAGCCAATTGCCTGGAGGAACTTGTGCGCTTCGCCGAAGAGCGCTTTTGCGGCTTTCTGCGGGTCACCCTCACTGAAGACCCCACTGTCGAAGTGAACGCGTGTGAGATTCTTGCATTCGGCAAGAACGTTCAGTGCGGTACGCGCAGTTGCCTTTTGATAGTTCTTGATGACGACGCTAGTGATACGTTGCCGGATAGCGGAGTCGATTTGAGAGAGGAAATCCATGACAGAGGAGGTTCCATCAAGGCGGATAGGGATCGAATAGAAGATTTGCATGGCCTCTTGGTGAACCTTCCGCAACAAGTTAGCTCTCATTTCACCGCGGTCGCTCCACCTGGTGCCATACCTCCTTATTGACTGCCAGAAGCCCGACGCGGTTCTTGCTATCGTTCGAGTAGGTCTTGGCATACATGTCTTGAAAGAGCCCCTTGCGCTTGCCGTCCACCTGGATTGGATCATCCACGACGCCTTTGTTGGCGAAGTAGAAGCGGTAAATGCGTGTGCGAATCTCTGGTTCGAGGCTGAGAAACGCGAAAGGCTTCGCTGGTCGGACGAGGATAGCCTGGCAGCCTTCATCGGGGCCTTCCGTGAGCATGAACTGCAAAAGAGTCAATGTCGATGTCATTCAGTATTTTGGTGCGGCCTTACAGTCTTGAGGATGACGAATTTGTCCGCGCTTTCGAGCCGAAGGAGCTTCTCGAACCCATTCCCCTTCTTCTTTGGCTCAGCTACTGGCTCCTCGTTACTGACGCTGACGTCAATGGACACAGTCGCGGGTGAATCTGGGTCACGCTTCAGTGGCGCAAATTCGACTGTCTGACTCTGTTTCTTGGGCGTCTTCTTCGACGGAGTGGCAGCCAGCTTCGGTGGCTCAGCTTCCGACTTGACATCGGAGTCAGGCTCTTTCTTCGCCTTTGGCTTCTGCTTCACTGGAGTGGACGGCCACTTGTCGGTCGCCTTATCTGCAGCCTTGGCCTTCTGTGCGTTTTTCGGAGGCATGGTGTTGGGATGAGGAGTGAGAACGGTCACACAGGTTGTCTCTGGCTGGTCAACACAGGCCGAGCTCGCGGGTATGAAGAGGGTCTGCAGGAGAGAAGTGACAATGGGCTGGAAGCAAAGAAATAGTAGTGGTGGGGGTAGCAGTGAGGTCGAAAGTAAGAGCTCATCTGCCGCTGCAGCCTACCTTCCCAGCCAATGGCAGCGCTCCTGCGTATTGCATTCATGTGAAGTGAAGTAAAGTGAAGCTCAACGGTCGATTCTCGGGAACTGCATATGATCTGATTCTTCTGCTGGGTTGCTCTCGTGAGCTTGGAAGAGCGTTCGGATGCAGAGAAAATGGTAGTCTACCGTTCCAATATGACTATGTCCCAGCCCTGACTCTGACTCCAGAATAGTGTGCCCGCCGCCGTGCATGGCTCTCATGGAGACACGCGTTTGGCTTCAGCAGCGGAGAGCACTGTTCAGCGGTAATCCCTTGTCCATATCAGAATGTATGCCAACCGAGCCGAGCACAATCTGTTTTTATACAGACTTGATGCAATGCAATAAGGCAGGTCGTTGTTCTGTTTGTGGAGCTGCATATGCGAGACATGTGAAGAAGGAAGTGCATGTGTGGTCGACCGATGCCAAGCATTCCCGGTCAAGGCGCGTGCAACCACGCGACTGCGCGGCTGTCGCTTCACATTCGAGCTCCATCACGACCATTTCCAGCAAACTCACAAACTATATCGCACAATGGCAGAACCAACGGCAAACGGCACGCCGCCTGCGAATGGTGACATCGAGATGAAAGAGGAACAGCCCGCAGAAGTACGTGCTCTGCTCGGTCGTTAGCACCCACTTCTGACCACCTCACAGACACCTTTGAACACTATTCAACAAGCAGACCCGACAGACCCGAACCCCCCGCCGCAGCGCTGGACCGAGCAATCACTGCACCCACACGGACCTCCCGATCACCTTGCGAGCATCGCGCCAGGCGTGGCCACTCCTCCGGCAGGCGCAACGACGCGGCCAGGTTCGATGCCTCCTCAGCCTTCAGCTCGACCAGAGAAACCAGTTGCGCATGGCGGTCCAACCAGGCAATATCTCAACACAAATGTTACCCCACACTTGCTCGAAGGAATGAAGTACTTGGCCGTCTACGAGCCCGAGAAGCCGCTCGAATGGCTGTCGAATTTCTTGAAGGAGAGGAGCAAGGAAGTGGAAGGTTGAGAGCTGTGCAGCTGGAATAGCACATGGCTCAGAAGGCAGATGGAATAGGCGTCTCGTTTGCCGTCGCGTCGCCCACCTGCTTAGAACGAGCAAGAGACCGAAAGCGCTTCCTGAACATATCGTTTCACCTTGGCAATGCTTTGGCGACACGCACTGGACGCCTCGAACGTTAAGTCCCGTGGCTACTGACCCGGTCGTCACGACTCGCCTTTCTGACAGCCTTTCTCCTCAGGCGCTATTCGACCCTGTCCTTCTGCAAGAGAGACATACACGGCGTACGCGAAGACAGCGCTATGAACAACGCATGGGTTGCCTAAGAGTAGCCGAGGACCAATGATGTCCCTGCTGGCACTTTACAACGAGTGTTGGAGAGTCGCAGATCTGTCTGTGCTGTACCAATGATACATGCTTCAAGACCAGAGGATTGATCACCGCAAAGCTGAGTAGCACATGCGCAGGGTACAGTAGCACGAGACGATCACGGCAGCTTCCGAAACATCAATTTCGTCGCATGGCTCGGAACCGTGCGGTGGTCAGACATATGAAAATTGACTGCACCAGTATGTCTCACTGTCTGCGCAGTGTGTGACAGCTGTGCAGCAAATGGCGTGCGGCGAGGTGTTGCAAGAAAGCAGAAAAGTTCACGTTCCTCACAACCAAGTCGAACAAGCCTCGATCCTAGCCGAAGTGGCTTGGCGGTACCGTAATACAGTATGCAAGCCAGCGAACAGTATTTCTCCTTTCTCTCAAATTCCAACAACAAGTCGCCGAATATCAGCATCCTTCGATCAGCGTGTTGGAAAGTCCTACACCTGACGAATGGTAAGCCCGACTTCCTAGCTTTTGGGACGCAAAGGATGTGGGATCCGAGCTTCCGCAGCGCACCAGGACCCCAGACCCACCTTTGTCAGCTGCAGATCTGTCCTCAGCTGGCACCACCATACCAGAAAGCGATTCACGCGCTTACTAGCTTTTGTGCGCGCATGGGGCTGCTGATCAAAGACTGCCCCAACCACGAATCGCCTTTCATGGTTGTGCGTCAAAACGATCGACCATTCCCATTAGGTTTCAACTCTCAGCATGTGAGGTGCGTGGTATGCGCGGTAGAGTGCTGGGGCTGGCAAGTGGAAAGCTCGGTGAGCGAGGATTATATATATTTCTGTCTTGCCCGAAGTTTTGTGATATTAGGCTTGCCGGTTCACGCGTACCACTAGTGATGACACATCTTGATCAAGGGACACTAGTATCAACATAATAGACCTCACCTCAACTCATCACCACGTTTCTTTCATCGCATCGCCTCGGCGCGATCAGAAATCAACAACAACAACAAGAACAGGCATAAGACCTATCGTGCCAAGAATGAACGTCTACCCGCTTCCACCATATCAACACGTCAATCTCTCTTTCCCTTTACAACATCGCAAGAAACAAAAGACTACCAAGATGCCGTCCTCTCGATCATGGTCCTGGCGACTAAAGAAGAAGGTCGACGTCGATGCTGAAACAAGACGGAATACCCATCTCAACAGCCTACCTACCACACACTACAGCGAAAAGAACTCCGGTAGCGAGCGCTCCCTCCGGACGACAAGCACAATGTCCAGCTTGCGAACAAGCAATTCTGTCCAAAGTGGCACTACATCAGCGAATAATTCACTCAAATTGTCTGAGACAGCGACATCGTCTTCGTCGCGAAAGAGTGGATGGTTGAGGAGAGTGTTTTCATCTTCGTCTTCTGGTTCGGGTACTTCTTCTCATGGTGATGAAGACGAAGGCAAACGAGCATACTTTACCAAGAAGGAGAAGAAATATCGTTCGAGGAAGCCAGTTGAGGATGAAGATGATTATGACTATGAGCGCGAGACACATAACGAGCAACGCGCTGCTTGGAGGCAATTGTCGATGGGGTATGCGAGTGTCGGTGTGCCTTTCATTTTCTGAGTCGGGTCTTCTTTTCCCATTGTCGCAGAGATGAAGCAGGAGGAAATTCGATTTTTCTTTGGTACTGATAGATGGCGTTCAAGCGGCAAAGGAGGGAATACCCAGAATGATACGGGATGTCATTTGCGTTATTATCGGCATGTAGATCCACCCATAGGGTCATTTCTTTTGTGAATTACACCAAATACCAAGCAAGATTCTTGGTTTCCATTTCCGTTCATATACAAATCACTGACTCGAACGACATTCAATTCCACGTCCAGCCGCTTTCCGAAGTCCAAACTCCATATTCATCCAGATCCTCTGGAATTGGCCAAGGACGCGAACCAGGTCCGAGTCGCTTGACGCGAACGCACGATAGACCTGGTAAGCCAGCCGACCTTAGCATTCCCAAAGTCTCCTCCATAATCCTGCGAGCCACGGAGTCCTGTGCGTTGAACCCCTTTCTCGCGAAGATACAGATTTTACTTTCCCTGATGTCTTGATCTCTGGTTGCCTCAACGACTTTTTCCATCCAATCACGATTCGCCTCGGCCTCGGTATAGAAGACGTGTGTGTTTATGGCATCAAGATCGTTCGGATCCGGAAGAAAGTTCATCATGATGTTGATGGTGATCTGTCGGATGTTTTGACCACTCTGAATTTTGCTTGGAGGCTGCAGGGAGCGGAAAGGTCGATGGCCGGGATATGTTAGGATCAAGTTTGATCCGAGCCGCTTGCGTGTGTCCATGTATTCTTCGAAAAATGCTTTGCTGATGCGTAGAAGATAGGGATGGGTACAGCCTTCGAGGACCGCTTCGATAGGATTGTCATGCGACAGAGGGGCAATTTCTGTCTTGCAGTTGAAAAGGTCGTTGTAGACCACGTCCCGCATTTCGCGCGGAAGGCCCAAATAGTCGCAAGTCTTGTGCTCTTGAGAGTTGGATTGTGCGTCCGGCGGGTCCATATTGGCTCGATTGGAGGTGTGCTGTTGATGTGTCGTGTGTGTGTTGTGCAGACTCCCTCAGGCGGCAGGCAGTGGTTGATATAAAACCCGATCAAAGTCTGGAAAATGTGGCCTCGAGAAAATTTGCACATTGGTACGCTTCGAAGCGTACCAGGAATCCAACACTCGCACTGCTTTCCTTTCAGACTCATCTCCAATCCCACCCTCCTTCTACCGTCCATTTTCCGTACTGCCCGCACTTCCCTGACACCTTCGTCGTATCGTCTTTTTTCCCAAAACTCACCACGCGGATCAAAGACAATCCTGGCAAACGCAGCTGCGTCAACCTGTCCAACATTGCTCCCACAGGCGCCCGAACCCGAGGATCCTGCATATTGATCCTCCGCTCCGTGAACACCCTAATCTCAGTATCTTCGACGCCTAACGCAGCCCACAGCATCGCTTCCAAACGTAGCCATATAGTATTCCCGTAGAAATTCAGGCTATAAAGGAATTGACCAAAGGTCTTGGGACCACCGAAATGACGGGCATAGTGCAGAAAAACATTAACGGTGACTTTCTTGATGTCTCTGAGATATCTTCCCACGGCTGGGAGACCGAAGCGAGGTAAAGGTGGCCGGCGACTGAGATGCGTCAAGACAAGCGTTTTCGTAACGCGTTTGAATCTTGGTAGGTACTCTTCAGAGAACTGTTTGTTGATGCATAGGAGATGGGGCTGCTGTTGTCCTTCCAGGGTGACCCGTGCCCCATATTCTTGCGAGAATGAGCTTGAACAAAATTCTGTCTTATGGTTGGCGAGGTGGTCATAGATCATGTAGCGCAACTCGAGTGGGAGGTTGAAGAAGTCGAAGATCCGGCGCTTTTCAGAAGGGCGTTCTGCGCTTTTTGATTCCATCTTGAGGTCGGTGACAACGACTTGTCGATGCGTGAAAAGGTCGGTCGTGCTTCGAAGTGTAGAATAATGTCGTCGGAGCCTCAGCTCAGATAATTGCCAAGAGTGTTGTCGTATTCGGTAAACCTCAAGCCTACCACAGGTCCTGTGAAGCCTGTTACCTCCACTCTTGCAATGATTGGCAAAGGCTTAGGAGTCACCCCACCAGCAATGCCAACTTCGTCTCTGCAGCACCAGCCGTTCATGGATCATATTTTCCTGGCTTCTCGGCGCCATCAGTCCCAATGAACAACTCATACGGGATCCCCTTCAATCTCTTCACCTCGACCTTCTGCCCTTGTCTCTCTAGGACCTTCGTCTCGAACGGCTCCGGCTCATACGCAACCTCCCTATACCTTCTGAACAACTCCCTCCAATAACACGCCTCCGCCGCAGGAGTCAGATACCTCTCCCTGAACATCTGAACCGAATTCTCAATGATCCTCCTCGTCTCTTCCGGGTTGCCCAAATAATATTGTACCTTCTCTTCCAAATCCGACCAATCCCTCTTCACACTCACAATATTCTGCTCCGGCCCCTCAGCCTTCAACAAATGATGATAAAACGTCGCAAATTCCAGTTCATGCACCACCGCCACATTATCGCAACTAAGCATATATTTCATCCTCCCGGACCAGCTATGTCCTTCCGTATACGCCGCAAACAAATAGCGACAAAAGTCGTCGATATCTAACCATCCGCCCTTCAAATCCGCCCAAGGTTGTCCCTTTCCAGTGTGCAGTAACGCGCCTCGGAGTTCAGGATTGATATGTCGATTTCCTCGCCAGACGATCTGAGGGATTTTCTGTTCGATCGGACTATCGTGCGACATGGCTCGTCGTCGCGCATCCTGATACGCGTTGTGAATGGGATTCCACGCCCAGAAATTGAAATCCGGCATGAGCCACATACGCTCATCTTTGGGACTAGAGATTCTGCGATCGAAAGTCCAAGCCGTGTGAGTGTCACTTTCACCATCGGGTAGTTCCACGTGGTCGTTTACTGCGATGGCGAATTCGATGTTGGGAATTGTTTCGCCTCGTGCTGTGGCGCCAAGCAATGCGCGGTGGATTTGGCTGAGGGTGAAAATGACTCTGCGCGCATCGTGGCGGTCTTTGTAGTGGTGAGTATCTCTTGTTTCGAGGATGCGAAGTTCGTTCTCGTAGATTAAGGCGCGAAGCCCGCCTCTGCCTGTCCAAGAGACGTTGGTGTCTTGAGGACTGATCTTGTGGTTGCGGCTTTGCCAATATTTGACACTTCGATCGAGGTCGTGGTAGAGTTGAGGGAAAGCGAGTGAGCATTCAGAAGGGCTGAGTGCGTGGTTGCCAGCGTCGCGGGTGGAGTTGAATGACCAGGTCTGGGTCACTGTTGGTGTGTCAGCTGATTGTGATGGGGACCAGGCCGATTCCGCGTTTGTTTCGACATCTTTCTGGACGTCGAATATGGGGTTGCTGGCTCCTGTCTGCTGTGTTGATGTCGACGAATGCGATTTCCCCTTCGGGAGCAATGTGTCCCTGTCGCCAAAGATAAGAAAAAGTTGAAGAACGATGAAAACTGAAAGTAGAACAATTGAAACTCGCGACTGAAGGAGAGAAGTGGTCTGCATTGCAGCACCGTTTGCGCGACAAGATGAAGAGGGTGGCAGAAAAGTGCGAGCTTCGTGCTTTCTGTGGTTAATGTGATCATCTTATCGGATCGCTTAGTTTGACCTATGTGGCCGATGGCGCACTGTGGCACTTTGGGTAGCCCTTACACAGTTAGAGCGACACTAACCCAAGGGGCTCGACCCGCCTAGACGTGAAATCGCCTACCATGCGTCGCCTCGATAGGTCGACCGGTGACACGCAAACAGCGTGACGAGTAATGAACGTGTGCGATGTGCGATGTCGCGTCTATCTGTGGCAGAAATTCGGCAGCTGGCTGCAAGGCTCCGCATCTGCGTGTCCAAGGACCACATTCCACATTCCGACACTCCACAGAATGCTTGGAGGTTTCAGAATCGGCGGCATCGATGTGGCGTGATGTGATCGTTGCTTTGTTCAATTGTATGTAGATAATCTGTACGCAAATAAACATCCTCGAGGGTCATCGATGTATGAAGAGACGCCTTCCATGCCTTGCAAACGCCTCTCATGCCCAACGCCTTGCTAATTTGGCAGTAATTGGTGTCCTGTGTGTCCGTATCCCAGGGTATCTGTTGATTGTCTTCGGCCGTTATTGTTGCATTGCCGCTTCGTGTATATGTCTGAATGCACATATGGCTCAAGAAATAGTGTAGCACCGATGTCGGCTACTGCAACGTTCCACTTGAGCTTAGATTTGAGGCATCAAAGTGATGTTACCCTCGGAGGCTGTGCACCGTTGGGCGAAGCCTTCTTGGGACGCAGGTTGATGACAGACTCCAGCTCGCGTAACATGCTTGTGTTTGCATCACGCTGCGCGCGCAGCTCTTGCTGCTTGGCGCGCTGTTCATTCATCTTCGCGATGCGCTCTTCACGCGAAACGAGGCTTTGGCGTTGCCTAGGCATGGCGATTGCCTCGAAGACCATCTCTTCCTCGTCCGATGTGGCATTCAGACTGGAGCGCTGACTTTTGTTTCCTTCTCCATTGAGTACTTTCAGAGCATCGGCTGGGCCGTCTGAGATCTCGTCGACAGCCGTCAGACCGCCAAGGCTGGACACAGGCGAACGGAGTCCACTCGAAGCCATAGATATGCGTCGCTCATGTCGTGAGATATTTGCCTGTAGCGACTGCTTCCCCGCCTCCCAAGCCTCCAGCAGCTCTCGTAGATCGGTGCCGATGGCGTCGTATTGTGCCATAAGCGTGGGACCCAGATCGGTGAGATCTTCTGACTGCTCAATGGATTTGTTGGTTTCCTCGCGCAGGATCTGCATCTTCGCCTGCAAGCCACGAATACCAGTGCCAAGCGCACTAATCTTGCGCACCTGGCCTCGCATGCGCTCTCTGTGGGGAGTGTTGGTAGCTTTCAGAGCGGGCGAAGCCATGCTGAATGACTCCATTTCGCTGAGAATCAGGCGGATGCGCTCTGCTGACCCAGCAACTGCCTTGCTCAGCTCCCGCATGATCTGCGTCGCCGCGCGCCAGCGAGCGAAGTCCAGCTTGCCGCCATCTGCGCCCAGCGCCATGAGTGAACATAGCGTTATCCTACGCAGGACACAAGCTCGGTAGCTCAGTACTCGCAACGACTTCAACGATTCTGGATCCTCCTCCAGAACTCGAAGCGCATCTGGGCCGGTTGACTCCCTCGCGTCCTGACTACTGATATCGTAAACTTCGAAGTATTTCTCGAGATCATCTTCACGAATCAATGCACCCAGCGCTGTGTAAGCTTTGATGGATGCCGGAATAGTCGTGGCGTATGCTTTGTGTAAGGCGACACGGAGTTTGGCGCATCGTCTGGCCGTCCCCGTCTCTTCGATTCGTGAGGCAGGTGGCAGAGGCGTGCTCAGCCTGTATCCCTTCGAGACCAGCTCAACTTCTTGGATAAAGGACAGAGAAGAACTTGATGAGAGCTCGAAAGCTTGCCAGTTGGCGGTCATTCCTGTCGCGGCATCGACCGCTTCGTGCCGCAAGCTCTCCAACCATTGTCTCCGCATGTACCCATAGCCAGCAAATGAGGCCAATGCGATAGCTCCTAGTAGTAATGCTGCCCGACTTCTGCTCACTCGGCGAGTACGTAGCCAGTCGATGAAGTAGACTACAGCGAAGGCTACAGCGGCCGCCGAAAGTGCGCCAACCACGTTGGCTGTATCCTCTGCAATTGCGGCCTCTTTCGACGAGCCTTGCAATCCGAAAGTAGTGGCCAATGCAGTGGCTGGTGCCAATGACCCATGATCCAGATACTCGTTCAGCAACTGCGAGGCTACGATGGTGTAACGGAAATGCTCCAGAAATTTGGCGTTATCTGAAGCTCCCAGCCTCGAGTTGACTGCTGAGGACCAGGCATGATGCGCTCGCGTGAAGGCACTCCTGGGGGATTGCTTCTCTTGCGGAGGAGACTGGAGCTGCGGGATGCGGATACGTGGAAATATGGGGCCTTTCGCAGTCGGCGCAAAGGCTGCCTCGCTGGAGGAATCGTTGGGGTCCGGCGTATGCGGTGGTCGAATGTCGTCGGAGCCGCGACTGTCGGTGTCGAAATCGAAGGTGCCTTCACCTGTGTCGCGTTAGTTGTCTTGCCCGGTGCTGAAAGACGTGATCGGTCGCGCTGGTCATCGCACCTTCCAGATAGGCGGCCAGAGGGCTGTCGGCGTGTATGGTCTCCATGCATGCAGCGGACTATCTCAATACCACATGGTCGCTGAAGATGCCACGCAATTGAACGGGGATGGAGGACCGACGTGCCGCCTACTTGCAATCCGGCCGCGCGTGGTTGCTGTGGAACATGAAGATTGACAGCCGTTGAGATTGACCGTTGGACACGCCAGCAGAAGGACAGCACGCGAAATGGCAAGGGAATACAGAAATGAGTGTGATGGGCACGCCTGGAAGGGAGGTGCCTGGCGTTCAGCGAGAGTAGTTCGCGGCCGGACGTCAGCTGTACGACGCAGGTCGATTGTGCCTCCTGACTAGCGTCATCTGCCGACATGGATTAGCCTCCGCGTCTGCAGCGAAGTCATCTCGAACGCCTTTTGCGAATCTGCGCCTTGCCATTAAGCATGTTCGCGGGAGGCTGCTGCTCTTCAGCTGGGAGCTCTTCACTCCAACTTCACCTCACCGGCCAGGCAGGCAGCTGGACCGAAGTGCGCCGCATGACGAATCTCAGCTCAGCCGGCGTTATGTATTGCAGCAAACGCCGATGGGCTCGGGTAAAGCTGTCATCTCGCACCCGTCTTCATCTCCACCGCCTTCACGACTTCAAGCGAGCCGGATTCTGCAACACACGCACGTTACAAGACACACATGTACCTGCTCGATGACTCGACCCAGGCGCAGCGATATCAGTAGTGCCTGATAGGGCTGGACCCACCAGACACTTCCTGTACTCCCTCCCATATTGTGCTTACCAAACGACGGAAAGGTAGGGGCCACCGCCGAAACTTCACCTCTGCAATCAGCCCTGCTCGGCATCCATATGCTGCCGTTGCGCCAGCTCGCATCGATATTCGCCACTGTGTCATGCGGTTGAACCGCTATGCGACTGCCTGTCCACGCTGGACAACAAGAGATCTGCTCAGGGAGTGGCCGGAACGGCCTGCGCGATCACTAACCGTGCGTAGCAACAGCACGCGATATCTCCTCTTCTGCGTCGAGGCCGCTGCAAATGTCACCACAAAGCTCCATGACGCGTGAACTCGCATTCGTTCGGCGTGCGTTCCTGATCCATTCCGCCGCTTCGCCAAGAACAAAACACCATGTTGACGCTGCTTCATCCCAGTATCTTGCCCATCCAACAATGCTGCCTCGGCAAGCGCGCACCGGCCGTGATGCTTAGGAATACAGAAGACCATGGACGACCTTGTGGCCCCGAGTCGCCGAACACACTCGTCTTCATCTTGTCAATGTGCTGTTTGCTGCCTGCTTGCTAATCAGCGGACCATGTCCCAAAGGTCTTTCAATGAGCCTCAGTTATCCATATCCGAAAAGATGCTCCCATTCAAGCTCAGATTTCGCGCGCTCCGAATTTACCAAGCTCGTCAATCAAGGGCTATGGAGCCATATATGCTCACATGCTGAGCCTTGCATCAAACGAACGTCTCTCACTCGCTATGGGCCCCTGACACACGACTCCTCGGCCGAAAGCTCACCAGAAGCGATGTGCTTACATACTTCGTTGACCGATGACTATGTGTGGCGACTCATCCTTATGACTTCCCTAGGTAACATCTAAGTACAAAAAGCCTCTGGGCTTCTTGGCTGTGCAGCGTTTGCCACCGCCTACTCATGCACAGTGATCCTTCTTCTCGCATACTTCGTCCTCATTGCACCGTAACCACTGCATCAGGATCGGATTCGCAATCTCGCGCCAAGAGTACTCTCGAGAACTGTAGAGGAAGTTTGGATGCTGCTGCAACTAATTGCTAGGGCTGATGACACTTCAGAAGGACTTACAGTGAGTGTGGGTGATATAAAGCCCATGGGGCTTCAGGGACTAGACAGTGCTCCCACAGCCTTCAAGAAAACCCTTTGCCACCTATCGGAGTTATGAGCGAAGACCAGCGCATCACCATTTGCAAGACGAGCCTGAACCAGATCTTGACCTCGTTGAAAGAGAATCCCAGGGAATGGCGGAACCACGTCCCGCTGGCACGCACGATTATCGCCCATCTGAACGCCACGACTTTGATGCAACAAACAGACCGCTTGCAAGAACGAGTCTGGTTGATCGGAGGTTTGCAAAG
>JAASLG010000131.1:0-45406 GCA_013365235.1 Cercospora sesami
CCCTCCCCCACCTCGCCCGCCATGAACGTCCTCAAGCTGCAGAAGAAATATCCTCAGTTTCCGCAGGCGGAAATTTATGGCCTATCCGACGCTTTCCGCAAGCTCGATGTCGATGACAAAGGCTACGTCGACGAAGGAACCGCCATCAAGTCAGCCCAGAACAGCGAGCGACAGCCATACGACGTGGTCCGACAGGCCTTGAAGGAGGTAGAGCTCGACAGCTCAAGACGAGTCGAGCTGGATGACTATGTCGATCTGATCGCTCGCCTGCGACAAAGCAGTCCCGCTCAGCAGCGAACGCGCGGCTTTAGTAACGCTGCTCAGAAGACTGGTGACGGGGTTGCTGCTCCTTCGCCCTCACATGCCAGCAAAGGCAGCATCGGAGGTGGAGCGCAGGCGCGAGCTGGCAGGATCACCGTAGGAGGCTCGACTGCAAGTTCGCAGCACACGATCAACGAGGATGAGCGGACCGCCTTCACCTCCCACATCAACGCCGTTCTGGCCGGCGACCCCGACATCGGGCACCTGCTGCCATTCCCGCTCGACACGTTCGAAATGTTTGACTCGTGCAAAGATGGTCTCGTGCTTGCCAAGCTCATCAACGACAGCGTGCCGGACACGATCGACGAGCGCGTGCTGAACCGCCCCGGCAAAAAGATCAAGAGCTTGAACAACTTCCACTTTACCGAAAACAACAATATTGTCATCGAGTCGGCAAAGGGTATCGGGTGTTCCGTGGTGAACATTGGCGCAGGCGACATAATCGAAGTGCGAGAGCACCTCATCCTCGGTCTGATCTGGCAGGTCATTCGACGTGGTTTGCTTGGGAAGATTGACATTAAGCTACACCCAGAGCTGTACCGGCTGCTTGAAGATGGCGAGACATTGGAGCAGTTCTTGCGATTGCCTCCGGAGCAGATTCTTCTGCGTTGGTTCAACTACCACTTGAAGAATGCGGGCTGGCATCGAAGGTGTGTGACTGCTCCTTGAAGTCGGGATAACAAATTCTGGTTCCGCGAAATAATGCAGACTTATACTGATTTGTGCACAGGGTTCAAAATTTCTCCAACGATGTCAAGGACAGCGAAAACTACACTGTGCTTCTCAACCAATTGGCGCCACAAACTTGCTCCAAAGCACCTCTCCAAACGTCGAATTTGGAACAGCGAGCCGAGCAAGTGCTGCAAAATGCCGATGCTCTCGATCCACCTTGCCGAAAGTTCTTGACACCGAAATCATTATGCGCTGGAAACCCGAAGCTCAATCTTGCCTTCGTTGCCAACTTGTTCAATAACCACCCAGGCCTTGACCCTATCACAGAAGAGGAGAAGGCTGAAATCGAGGACTTTGATGCCGAAGGCGAGCGTGAAGCACGTGTGTTCACATTGTGGCTCAACTCGCTCGACGTCAAGCCCAGCGTTGTATCGTTCTTCGAGGACCTCAAGGATGGTATCGTTCTACTGCAAGCCTTCGACAAAGTCATTCCTGGTAGCGTCAACTGGCGACACACCAACAAGCCACCTGCCAATGCCGTTGCTCCTGTGAGCCAGGACGAGGACGAGGCGTATCTCACGATCAAATCCGGCATGTCGAGATTCAAGGCTGTCGAGAACACAAATTACGCAGTCGAGATCGGCAAGCAGAACAAGTTCTCTCTTGTCGGTATCCAAGGTGCCGATATCACCGATGGGCAAAAGACGCTTACACTTGGTCTCGTATGGCAACTGATGCGTCGCGACATCACCAACACTCTACAAGGCCTTGCTCAACGCCTCGGAAAGCGAGAGATCACAGATTCTGACATGGTGAAGTGGGCCAATGACACCGTGAAGAAGGGCGGTCGTAGCTCAGCCATTCGTTCCTTCAAGGACCCACAGCTTGCCTCAGGCGTGTTCTTGCTCGACGTGCTCAATGGAATCAAGAGCGAATACGTTGACTACGACCTTGTCTTTTCTGGCCGGACGGATGAAGAAGCATACGCCAACGCCAAATTGTCCATCTCGATCGCACGAAAGCTTGGAGCGACAATATATCTTGTGCCCGAGGATATCACCAGTTTGCGTTCACGCTTGATCATGACTTTCATTGGTAGCTTGATGGCCACGGCAGAGCGATGAAGGGGAATCAAAAGTTTTTCGAAGAGCGAGATGGTATGAAGAAGTTGATGAGCATGATGATCGGAAACAAGATGCAGCGTTTAGTCCGTGTCACATAGGAGAGCAGCCTTAGCCGCGCGCTAATGTACCGTGCTATGCTATACTGTACTCCACTTCGTGAACAACAAGGCATAATCTAACCATTCCCATCTATCATGTTGCCTCTCGCATGTGTCTTGAATCTAACATCTACTTATTGTGCCTTTCGTCGCCTGCTCAAGCCCATGAAAACAAGACATCTCTGATAGTCGACTCACCACCCCTCTCGCCTGACCTTCTACAACGTCTCCCAACCTCCAGGATTCACGTCCCCCTCCAACTTCCTACTAACAACCGTCTGCGTCATGCCACTCAACCAAACCTCTCTCACCAGCTTCTCGTACCTCCTCGCGTTCAAGAACAATTGCTGATGTCTCCTCAACGTAGGATCCGTCTCACCCCAACGATCCAGATAAGGCGCCTGCAAGTAACATCCCGAGCAAACCCTCCCGTCAAGCGAAGAAAAAGACCCCAACGAAGATCCAGCGAATGCAGTAGAACCTTCACCATTGCCCGCATTGCCATTGTTCTTGTTCCCTGTGCCACGAATATGCAGGAACAGTACCATACATTTCCGAATATTGATGAATTGCCCCGTTCGCAAACCATGCTTCATCATATGCTGGAAACAGCCGCCAAATGTCTTGTCCTTTTTGCAGCAGACGGCTTGAGAACAGAATATCTCGCCGCAGTGGAGACATAGCGTCGGATCGACGAGCTCCTTGCCTGTAGTGGGACATTTGCGTTTCGTGGCTTCTTCCGTTAGAGTGTCGTAGGTCTTGGGAAGGCCAACTAATTCGAGGATCGTGGGGTGCGCGAGGGTGATTGGTTGTGCGTTAGGGTGGTGTGGTGAGATGCGGTAATTCGTCCCGAGTGAGGAGAGGGAGTCGTTGGTGTAGCGAATGTCGTTGAAATCGGGGTTGGTAGAGTGCAAAGGGATTTGTCGAGCTTGTTCGAGCCAGCGATGTGTGAGAGTACGGAAGCATTGGCCTGCTGGTGATTCGGCTACGAAGGTCTGGCAAAGCTCGCTGAGTGAAGGCATGTGCAAATGTCTCGTAAGACGCTCCATTTCGGGCTGCTCTGGATCGAGATTGTAAGGGCAGTCAAATTCGAGGCCATACCGCACCATCATGAGCACGGCACTCTTTCTGAGGAACGCAAGCGTGTACTTGTCCACAAGGGTACGTAGGAGCTTTGCTGTCGAATCATCGACAACCTCAGGACCGTGGCTTTGCTCTTCATTGGAGAACATCATGGCGATAACCAGCTTCCATAATTGCAGCGTTTCGGCGTTCAACGCCGTCGTGTCCGGAGCGTGTACCGATCGTCCAGTCGACAGCAGCGGCGCATAAACATGCACTGTCTTGACAATTTCAGCCCAGAAGCAGAGTTGCAGAATGTTCGACGCCTCCGCTATGTTCGGACCCATGAAGCTCAACCAGTCAGAGAAGAACAGGAAAATGTCGTCTTGGAACAGAAGCTTCCCAGCAACGCTATGCAGCTTCACCATCGTATCCTTAGATTCCGTGCCAAAAAGCTGAGCAGTCATGATATCGCGTTTCTTGAAAGTTTCTCTCGCCACGATGTTGGAGCTGGACTTGAGCACATTAAGCGCAAGGAAGCTCTCGATAGTCTCGCTGAGTATTCTCAAATGCGACAAAGTCTGCTCCGAGACATCCTTGACGAGGCTCGTGGCGAACGGATCGGAATGCTCAACCCCACGATGGGCGATCTCCCATGCGCTGACAGTCATGCCCAAAGCCCGAGATAATGCGGCAATAGGGTTTACTGTAGACACAAAACTCCCCTCAGGTGCGTCTGCTCCAGCCAATTGATTGATCTTGATCATATCATCGATTCTCTTGTAAGCCTGGAAGACGTCTGTCAACCGATTGGCTTCAGTGCCGGGGCTTGTGACATCTGCCGGCCCCGAATGGAACTGTGTGCCGGGCGCAGTAGCCACATCTCGCCCTCCAGCACCCATACCCAGCGTCAAAGGTCTGGCAAGCAGGGTTGCAGCTGCGCGTAGGGGATGTCGGTTGATGCCGGTCGGGCTCGTGACGGGTGAATTCAATGTGAGCTCTTGCATTGTCTGCATCAGATTTGGTGCGAGCATGGTGTTGACGTATTGAAAGCTGCGATCCGAATACACCTCTGACACTTGTTGATATCTCTGATGATAGGCATGAGGGGCAGAGATGTTGTCCAGGAAAGCGAGATTGGCCTGATACTTGTTTGGTATGTCCACCAGCCAATCGGCGAATTCTGGCTTTGCGTGCACTTCGTGCTCTGCAATGCATTCCTTGACCTTCCAAATGATAGGCAGAAATGTGTTTCCCAATGCTTTGCACAGCGGGCAAATGAACTCTCGACATTCGATGCGTTCGGGATGGCTTCGGGCGATTTGTGAGGCGTGGCGTCTGTTCGTGGCAGCTTGATACAGCTCAAAGCAGTGCCAGTGCATGATGTGGCCACAACTTGTGCTGACAGGTCCCTTAATTCCGTCTGGTTGATGAGGAAATCCTTTGCTCACTCCCAATCGCTCGGCGGTGTATGCTTTGCCATCCGGGCCATACTTGATCTTGGTCTGCTTGTTATTGCCAGCAACGCCAAACGGGCGAAGATGCTCAGCAGACTGATCTAGGCTTTCCGGTGTGTCAAGCACTTCCTGTATGTACTCATCGTCCTCGATGGGAGTATGTCGAAGAACGGTGCTCTCGCCCAAGAAGGCGAATGTACCGAAGAGTCGGGAGTCATCAGTTTCTTCCTGGCAAAGGATACAAGTGCCAGTGGGAAAATTCCAAGTCTTGCGCATCTGAGGGCCGTCGTCTGTTGTAGACATATCGTCACCCAGATCATCGAACTCATCGTCATCCATAGCAAGACCCTGATTCTGCAAGAAACTGTTCTGCTGCGCCTTCATCTGCGCCATGATCTTGGCTTGGCGAGCCTTAGCTTCTTGCTTCTTTCTTTCTTTGTCTTCAGCAGATAACGAGGCAGGAGAGCCTGTACCAGAGCGATCAAGAAGCTGCGCAAGCTGGCTACTAGCCGTATTGGCGATCTTGTCCGGGCGCTTGAGTTGCATCTGCCGAAGCACATTCTTGGTAGCTGGATGAGAAGAAGCATATTCGTCCATGTTTGCCAAATGGGTCAGAAACGAGACCAGACCAGGTCGAGTATCAAAACTGTTGCCCGAAGAATCTGCTTCTTGGTGGAAAGGTGTGTTCGCCGCCAAGCTGATGAAGCCACCTTCTTCACCCACATGCGTCTTGTCCTCTAGCACGGCCACTAGTAGGAGATGCAGCACCATATGCAAAAACGTCTCCACCCTCGTGACCTGAACCTTGGGTGCCACGTGCTCAAGATTGACGGCAAAATTCAGTGCAGCTCCTAGGATCTGTACGAAAAGAGGCGTCCGTGTGAATGCCGACAAATCTTTGAAAAGGCCTTCCTCAATGGCGGCCAAGCGAGGCTCATACACGACGTCTTCAAGCTTCTTCCCCGTGACCTTTGCAATGTGCTTCTTCATCACTTGCTCGGCCTCTTCCCGGTGATTTCGCGTGTAATGAGCATAATACGGATCAACCAATTCCACATACTCAGGCTTGAGCTGGAATGTTCCCACGTCTGACAGGCCCTCCGGCTGACGGAAGTTGGTCATGCTTTCCAATACCCGATTGAAGTCGTCAGATTCGCCGACCTTCTCCGTCACGCGGCTAGCAAGTTCGGAGAAGGACAGCGGCTTGAAGATCAAAGCATGAGCGATGTCGTGCTGCAGCACTCGGTCATGCTGTTCAGCTTCTGTCATTCGAGGGTGCAGGTTTCCACGCTCAGACAGGGCGATAACAAGCAGGTGGAAGAAGTCCTCGATGCAGTCGAGCTGCTGTGGTTCCTCGAAACCAGTCACAACATGATACTTGCCTGTGATCCATTCTCCCATTTGGAAGCGGTCGATCATCTGTGCAAGGTAGCGTTCTCCTGGCAGTTCATTTTCGCCGCCGCAGAGTACAAGGCCTGACTGAATCATGAAGATGTCTCGTTGGTATCCGACATCTCGAGTTGATACGCTGCGGTAGGTGTGTGCCTGATGGCGAAGTGTGATGCCATTGCGAACCCACATGCCAGCCTTCATCTGTGCTAGCCACACACAAACGCGCAAAGGATGGTCAAAGATGCCGCTGAGTAGTTCGTCGGGCGTGAGATTGCTTGGAGCAGGTGCTGTCCTGCTGTGATTGAATGGGTCTTTGAGATCATCTGGGGCGAAATGAAGCAGCGTTCGAATATCTTCTCGCGTCATGCCCCTTGCGTTCTCCAATAGCCAGGAAAGAAGGTAGTGCAGTGGGTGATGGAAGCTCATCGGCTCACTCTGGACGACGAGCTTTGGCACACTGTACTTCTTCTCGCTAGCTTCGAAAGGACCGGCCACGTGCCACGCCAGGTCATCCCGCAGTTCCGCGGCAGAGAATCGCTTCCTCTCGTATCCGAACGCGTTGATCATAGTAACCTGTCCCACGACTCGGATCGCACGATGCAGGTTGGAGTTTTGATCGGCAAATTTCTCATCTGGCGCAAAGGATAAAGCAAGCTCTTTGCACAGCTTGTTGATATCCTTGACGATGAGCTGTGCACTGATCCACGTATCAGATTCGTACTCAACATGATCGCCAAGCGCGCGAATGTTAGGGCAGACGCCTTGGTGTAACTTGACGAGGTCGAGGAACTGCAACAGGTAGCGAGGCTCGGATCGCACTCGCCAGTGTATGAGCTCTGATCGAAATAGCCAGCGAAGGTCCAAGAAAAAATGGAAGACTCTACGGTTTGTCACGGTGCCAGCATCAAAGGCCAAAGTGGCTTTGGGGTGGACATCCTCCGGGAAGCCAACCTGTCTTGTGGTGAGGAACGTGTAGAGAATTGCCATGAGGTTGGTCAGAAAATTGCCTCGATCGACGACCTCCTGAGTGACGGACGGCGTCGTGAGCAGTTGCACGCTGAGGTTGATGATGGAGTGGTCTGGCTCTCTATCCGCAATCAGGTAGAGTTGAGCGAGAGCAGTATACAGTCCGGCGATTCGAAGACCAATGATGCGTTTGAAATGCGGGATTGTCACCACTGTCGTAATGTACAAGTGCCTCAAGCTGATTCGAAGGGTCTTCCACAACCGCAGGTCATAGAGGATGAGATAATCCAACCGTACTCGCTGCCAGATATCTTCGCAGGCCTCTCTGGGACGAGGCGCCTTGTATGCCTCCGGCTTCTCCAACCAATGCTTGCTTGGTCGCAGTCTCTTTGGAGCCTTCACTTTGGGCGTGCGAGGCACATTTGGGAATGGTTCGATGGTCGCTGGGCGGGACTGCTCTGCCTCGCCGTCGTCGCTGTCCTGGGGTGTTAGGACCTGATCGCGCTGTCTTCGGTGGTCTGGTGGAGGTGGCGGAGGTGGATAACCGGCGAGTGTGGCTTCGAGCACTTCGGCACCATCCTCGGCGTCATCCATGATATCGATGTCCATCTCCCCTGCTTCCACATTTATGCGTCGTGCTTGGAGCAGGCGCATTGCATCTCGAATTTCATCATCTCGGACTTCATCTTCGTCGTCGTCGTCCATATCCTCGTCTTCGTCGTCATTGTCATCATCATTCTCATCGTCGTCATTATCGTTATCATCGTCTGCATCTTGCACCTCGACATCAAGTCTAATGATGCCAGCGTTCAACGCTGCGACCAGACCAGGCTGGCGAAAGTGATTGACATAGTTTCGGTGCCGCTCACGAGTGACTTGATTGTCCTCAAATTCGTGGTCATCGAGGCCGTTGACGCCAATGTCTCTGTTATGATCATCGGCACCCATCCACCACGGCTTGAGGAACTCTTCGCAAAGTGTGGTGCGAAGCAGGTTTGAGTCGTCTCCAACAAGGCAGCCGGAAATGTCTGCGAACCAATCAATAATGGAAGCACACATCTGCTCGCGAAATGTGTCTCGCGCGGATCGTATGGTGACAGTAAGCTTCAGCTGCTCTATGATGCTCGACATCTTGATCAGTTCGTCCAGATCCCGACTGTAGGTAATGATCGATCGACCGATATTATCGACTTCGATCGCCTTCTCCAAACCGAATGTTTTGGACTTTGAACAAGCTCTGGCAACCTGGTTCTGCACGTCGTCCACGGTGTGCTTCTCATCGTTCCACAGCACGAGCGCATACTCTGGATCTCTGTCTTCGGGTAGCTCATCGCCATAGAATCCACCCAATCGAGAAAGCTGCTCATCTTGCATGATGGACTCTCGAGACTTCGGCAGGCGGAGCTGCTCCGGACTGCAGGAGAAGACATCGCAGAGGTAATCAGTGCATCGAGCAATGGTCATGCGGATGGCCTCTACCAGATCCTCGGGCAACTGTTGTCCAGCCGGCTCCTCCTGCTTGTGTTTGCCACTGCTCTTCTTTTCTGGCTCAGCGTCTGCAGTATGTATAGAGCATCTCACTTCTCTCTTCCATGCTTCGTGATCGCCACAGTCGCAACAGCCGCTGTTCCCTGGCGAGACCGAAATCATGACCATGTGGCCCTCGTGATCGCTACTCTCGAAGCATCGCGCACATAGCACACAGGTGTCATCCGCAGCACACGTCTTACAGGAGTATGTGCTCTCGCCATTCTTGAAGATGTGGCCACACGCAGTGCCCTTGGCTGCTGCAGTGTATTCTGCTCCTTCCACCGCCCCTTGGGCTTTCTTCAACGACCAAGGCTCTGAGCGATCAGGTGGGGTACCATCGGGGAAGAAGAAAGGCAGATAGTCCTCTCGCCCCGCAGCAAGAGAAGTGAATAGGATTCGACGAAGGTCGCAGGCGGCGGCATGCGTCCATCGGTAATCGAAGTTGGAGGGCTGACGGAGCAGTTCACGATTCAGTGCCTGGGCCGCAGAAGACAGTTCTTGTAACATGGTGTCGGCACAAATCGATGCAGGCGAGTAGTCACGTTTGCGCCTCGAGCTCTGTTTCCCACGTTGGACGGGCCGCAGGCGAGAGGAAGCGGAGGCTGCGTGGACGTCTTAATGGCTCGATGTTCCAAGCGATCCGACATGTGTTTCTACGTGTCTGGGATCATGTTTGTCGCGGTTTCCAGACGACGCGTCAGGGGTTCTTTGGCAAGTGCCGTTGCACAAACACTGTCGCGTGTGCTGGAGAGGTCGAAGTTGCGCGAATCTGCAGCGGGCAACCACCACCATGACGTGTGCAGCGTCAAATATTCATTCATCCCCTACCTGTTTCTGCTTCACCTACATTGGGCCTTTTCTGCTCACCGGAAGACTACAGCACTCTCGTTGTGGACAGCAAACTCATTCGCAAACAGCATGAGACACACATGATGACAATCTTCACTCCAGCAAGCCGCCCGAGTAAGACAGACGTGAAAATTCGACATAGTTTCTGCCTCGCCTGGCGCAAGCTCGGCTCTAAGATATATGTACAGACCGCGGCATCTCAGTCATGCCAATTGCTGAGTGCCATTGTTCCTGCTCTCGAGGCCGGATCGACGTTGCCGTGGCCTCTTATTGTCGTAGTATAACATGATGCTGCATCCCCGAGGTCTCCTTTGCTTTTCCGCTCACGCCTACTCGTCGTCCTCCTCTTCACCTGCGTCCATGTACTTGTGCTTGATGTCCTTCCATTGTCGCTGTGAACGGATTAGTCTCACTCTGAACTGTGCTTCATCTGGAGGCAGTCCCGACGTACGCCCTTGTTTACTTGGTCCCAGATCTTGTTCGCTGTGACATCAAACGCACTACTGCCCGTCAGTCTCCTTTGTCCGCCCCGCTTCTCTCCATAGCTCTTACATGTTCGTCGCGAATGCGCCGGCGAAGATTGTCGTCAAAAAGATGGTATTCCTGCAAGATCCGCATCAGCCAATGCCTCCTCCCATCTGCTTTCCCGCTCCGCAGCTTCACAGCACACCGTACCTCTTGACGATGGAGTTGTAGATGGTGGCCAGGACTCCAGACATGGTGTCGGTAATGACGAGAGATCGTGGGATACGCGCGAGGAGCTTCAGAGGTGTCTGTCGTGGGTGGAGTGGTGGTGGTGGTGTCGCTAAGGTTGAATGTCGAGATCGCAAAGTCGGCGGCCCAGCCCGATGTACAGCGGCAAGCCAATCGCAGCACCCAACAATGTCAGACAAAATCCCATCAGGCACACCACGACACATTTCGCCTACGGGCGTCGCGACGACGACATAATGGCGGAGAAGGTCACTAAATCTGGTCGAGTGGTCTTACCTTCGGGCGAATCGATCATTCCAGCATCGACCCGAGCAGACGGATCCGTGCGAAAAGCGATAAAAGTCAAGCCAGGCTACAAACCACCAGAGGATGTCGAGGTCTACAAGAATCGAAGTGCAGAAAGCTGGAAGAATCGCGGGAGCGGAGGAGTGCCTGGAGCCGCTGCTGCGAATGAAGAGCAGAGCATTCCACCACTGAAAGCTGCTGCAAATGCCAAACGTCGGGAACGAGAAAAGGCGAAGAAGGCCGAAGAGGCTGCTGCGAAAGCAAAGGCTGAGGAGTCTAAGCAGCAGGAGCTCAAGATTGCGGAACCTGTGGACCCAGAAGCAGAGAAGGCGAAGGAGGCACGAAAACTCGCCAAGAAGTTACGACAGGCGAGAGAGCTGAAGGACAAGAAGGAGAGCGGCGGTGCACTGTTGCCTGAGCAGTTCGAGAAAGTGATCAAGATTAACGAATTGATACGACAATTGGACAAACTTGGCTTCGATGCGGAGGGGGAGAAGAAGGGCGAAAAGAGTGAAGATGGAGCGGCCGAGAAGGACGAGGACCAGCCAGAGAAAGCAGCAGGATGATGGAACTGCATGGTATTGACGACTCTAACATGGCTTCTGCTATCGGATGTGCACCTTCATCAGGACACCTCTTCCACGCATGGTCTCGTACAGACCAAAATCAGTCTCCGATCTGAAGCTGACCTGGTCCATTTCCACCTCGACCGTCACCGATGGTGCAGGCGATACCATCGCTGGTTTGAATGCCATGGGCTTATTCGACTTTCGACTCCAGAACGACTTCGTCTGCTCTCTCGGTCTTTCAGGAAGTGTCTCGCGTGTGGGATGCGTTGCCGGACTCCCTCCTAGCTCGGTCAACATCTGGTCCTTCAGCAGTGAGAGTGCTTCATCCTGCGACCAGAACTGTGATCCGTCATACTGTCCGTCTAGCTGAATCACGATTGGCAAGTCGTCGTCGGAGAAGCCCACGAGCTCCCCTCTCCTGCTAGTCTCCGCTGTACAACATCAGTGAATTACTCAAACCACTAGTGATTGTTTGGCACCTACCTTGGTCTGACGGCAGAATCAACAAAGTCGAATTCGATAATCCATGCTTCGCACGCTCTCGTATTTGGGGCATCAATTTGGACACCAAAACTGCCACATGTTGCGACCGCGAAGCACCAACTTCATCTCGGATGCTTATATGGTGTTTTGTTTTTGTGTCGCCATCCCAAATGTCGTTCTCATGCACGACTTCATCGTACGCTGGAGGTTCCATTGCTGTGAGGTTGCAGCAGACGCCGCCGATGCTGTCGACTATGCGTCAAAGTCCGCTGCCAATAGTCTTGGCGAGGTCTGACAGTCCCGCGGAACAGCAGAAGGCAGTGCAAGTTTCTCCACAGTGCTGCGGCCCTTGCGGACAATGAAGGAATGCACACCTGACCTCTATACGAGATTTTCCGACTGCCTCAGGTTGTCATGTCAAGGCCGCATCTGGATTGTGCGTGAGTCTTTTACTACCTCATTGCAGGATTGGAGCTAGTGCTGTGAGGCCGCCGCATAGCCGACATGCCACTGTGCTCGCAAGGAACGTGGTTCATGGGGCCAATGATTGTATCATCTGCAAGGCGCAACGCCCGGTCGCAGTAGTGCGTTCTTGGTGCGTTCTTCGTGTCTTCGACCAATACTGGCATGGCGAGATAAGTGAAGATTATTGGTAGCTCTCAGCCCTACACCATGGGCAGCCGCGCCTCCCCATTGGTACGACACACTGCCTCATCACCTGAGCTCTAGGAACGACATCACTCACATCCTTTGTTCCAATTACACTTGCCGTAATACCGAACGAGCAACATATCTGCTGTGCCGACTTAAGCGTGGTCGACGCTTTTGCTTTGAGGGCAGCACTGCCCGTACAGGTAGGCTATGACTCTGACCACTTCACATATATAACACAGTATCTATCTCGCCTTCCATCTTTCTCAAACCAAGTGCTGCAACAGCAATCAGTGGCTCCTCTCAGTCAGTACCTGCACTCAGAGACACTAATCCATCACCCAACACAACCGCAACCATGTGGTACCATGTGTCCGAGCCCAATACTTACCTCGTCGTCACCGGCATAGGCATCAAAGATGTCATCATCGCGAAGAAACGCTTCGTCAAGCCTCTCCAGAAGGTGACGAAGATATCGATCACGCCCTTCGACTTCAGCATGTCGCTGCAAGCCATGACATCGGAAAAACTTCAGTTCAATCTTCCTGCCGTGTTCACCATCGGACCCAAGAACAACCCAGCAGATCTGAAGAAGTATGCTGAGCTCCTTACTGGCGACTCGGATGGCCACGTTCGCCTCCAGAAGGGAGTTGTCGCCACGGGCGGCAACCACGTTCAGGACATCGTCAAAGGTGTCATCGAAGGCGAGACGCGTTCGATAGTCTCAAACATGACTATGGAAGAGCTGTTCAACAACAGGAAACTCTTCAAGGACCAGGTTGTCAAGAATGTGCAGGCTGAGTTGGAGGTGTTCGGCCTGTACATCTACAATGCCAACGTGAAGGAGCTGCAAGATATGGGTGAGTGTCTCTCCGGCTCGTATCAGAGGCCCGTTTTGTGTTTGATCACAGAGTCGACCAATGAAACATTCGCTAATAAAGACCAGGTGACTCCAGATACTTCGAGTCACTGTCACGCAAGGCTCATGAAGGTGCTCAGTCCCAAGCACAAGTCGACGTCGCCAATGCACGCATGATTGGTAGAGTCGGAGAAGCCGAAAAAGAAGGTCAGACCAAACAAGAGATTGCAAAGATCAATGCCAAAACAGCAGTTCTCGAGACCGAGCGTAAGGTCGAGAAAGCTATTGCTGATCAGAGGCTCCGCACACGGGAGATTGCCATTGAACGAGAAATTCAATTGGAGCAGATCAACGCGAAGCGCACTGCCGAAGCGAAAGATGCCGAGTTGCAGAAGGCAGTTGAAGAGAAGAGAGCTGAGATGGAGTTGGAGAGATTGAGAGCTACCACCGTCACGTACGTTCCCTTCCAGCTGGCGTTCTAGTGCGCGAGTCCCATCTCTGAGACACCCTCTGACATTTGACTACAGACAAGCGAAAATTGCAAGAGAGTCTGCCGAGCAGAAAGCCGATGCCGATCTCTACACCAAAACGAAGAAGGCTGATGCAGAGCAATACAACCAGAAAGCAGAAGCTGAAGCCATCTACTACCGATCGACTCAGGATGCCGATGCCGCCAACTACAAGCGCATGAAGGATGCCGAAGCCGCTCTCGCTGCTCGGGAGAAGGAAGCGCAGGCAATGTACATCATGAAAGAACGAGAAGCCGAAGCCATGTTCTTGCAGCGACAGAAGGAGGCTGAAGCGAATTACGTACTCAAGGCACGAGAAGCTGAAGCCAACTTCCTTGCAAAGAAGAAAGAAGCAGAGGGTTTGACAGAGCTGTCAAAGGTGAGTAACCCAAATGCCTCCTCGATGCTCCCCAAACGCAGAGCTATCACTAACACAACTCCCACACAGGCCTATGGCCATCTCGCCAACGCCATGGGCGGACCTCAAGGCCTCATGCAATTCCTCATGCTCCAGAACGGCACCTACGAACGCCTCGCAGCCGAGAATGGCAAAGCCATCAAGGGCTTGCAACCCAAGATCAACGTTTGGACAACCGACGGCGCCTCGAGCGATGCGAGCATGGCGCCTATTCAGAACCTCTTCAAGAGTCTTCCACCACTGTTCTCGACAATCCAGGATCAGACAGGTATGATGCCACCAAGCTGGATGGCTCAGATGCCATCAAAGGAAGTGGACAATGTGCCTGTGAAGGAAATCAAGCTAACGAATGGTGATCCTCATTGATTGAGACTACTCCGAAGCCATCACTGCGCTGGTGGGAGTTCTTGGTTTGACTTTTAATGACTGTTGCCTTTCACTTGTGGAGTTTGGGAGATACCATTTTGCTACTGTCTAATCTATCGAATCTTTGGACACATTATCCGCTTTTCTACAACGTGTGTCATGCGGTGGGATACATATAAGACATCGACAACTGTGGCCGCTGAGACCAGCTAAGGTGAGCGACGAGTGGTTCGGACTATTGCCATCGTTCGTGAGTCGAGAATTCGATGATGGCGTTGCATCAGATTCGCTACATTAATCGGAGGAGTATCGATCTCAGGAGTCGGAACACTACCCAAGACTGATACTACAGCAGCAGAAGAGCTTCCGACTCTTGTATAGACTAAGAGTGCTTGCGAAAAGGATAATCTCATGCGTATGACCTTTTTGGTTTGGCAATATCGCAATCATTTACACTCGAACGACCATGAATAATCCTAGTCCCGCCAACAAATGAACAAGTTTTGTGCCAATAAATCGTCCCGACAGTGGCCAAATCCTTCTGCCTTACAACTCTTCGAGGTATGACAGCGTCACAACGAACGTGCACCTAGCCAAACCATAGTTCGACTACCACAAAAGTCACCAAGCGATCTTTTCATGGACCTTCAACATTCTTCCATTCTCTGTCCCGACGCTTTCTGGGCCGTCCCCCGCCCTGCATTTGATATTGAGCTCCGCAGACATCGATGGCATCGTTTTCGCCGCAAGGTTCGCTCGGGACATCGTTGTAACGACCTGGATAACAGACGCCCGGATTGTAGCAGCAATCGCTACAATCAGAGGTTTGAGCTTCGTGGTCTGGAGGCGTGCACTCGAGCTCCTGTCGAGCTATAATAAAGCCTTTGCTAGCGAGGTTCGGAATCGCCATCGTGGTTGCCGCCAGAACGCTGATCAACATGATTGACTTCATGTTGAGGAAGACTTGGTGTATGAGAGATCGATGCTGAATGATGATCTTCCCGGAATCATCGAGGAGGTCGCTTGTGGTGAGCGTGAGCAGAGGAGGACTGAGGTAGCTTTGGTGCTTCAATTCAGACGATCAGACGGACAATCTTATACTCACAGCACATTCCATTAGAATTAACAAGCATAAGTCTCTGGAAACCAATGGCAGATTTCATCAAGCAGCAGGCAGAATAGCCTCCACACGTTGACCAACAGCTCGTTGCTCCAAACGACGTGTCCGCACTCCATCAACCGCGCGCGGACACCGAATGCGGCAATTTTGTCATGAGAGTTTCAATGCAGACCTTGTATACTTCATGATCGACTCCTGATTCATTGAATGCTGATGCGTTGGAAAAATAGGATCTAGCAGTTCTTGATTTCGCGTTCTGGGCTATCAGGGTTGGCTCAAGCTGCCCTACGAATGTGTGCTTGCCCTTCAGCATCCATGTCCATCCCTTCCATGCTTCCATCCCCTTTCGAACTCTCTCCTGTTTGCAAAGCAGCTTCTTAGCTGCACACAGTCTCCAGCCATCCCTCTTCGCAACCCTTTCCATGCACCTTCGGAAGACCACAGTGACTGTGGCAATGCTTCGAGCAGCAGTTCTTGCAGTCCTTGTAGGTTGGTACAATGCCCTTGGGTGAGCAAGGTATATCGTCTCGGATCTCAAGTCCTTCGTCCACGGGGTTGGGGATTGCAAAGGCGGTTGCTGCGAGAGCGGCGATGAGGGCGAATGGCTTCATATCGAAAGAGATTCCAGAGGAATGATTTCAAGGATGTTGATTCGTTGCCGGTCTGCTGAAATGCTTGTTCGTAGTGAATGCTTGAGTCGTTCCTCTTGGTGATCTTGTGGCTGCGGGTAAGACAGTCACACATTCACGACTTTATATACACTTCTTCTCAGTACGCTTCATTCATGGCCTGTAGTCCTGCAACTGCACAAGGCAACCGCACGCGTGGTGTTGGTATTCAATTTCAAGATTTGAGTCTTCAAGTTCGCATAGTGATTCGTCCAGACCAGCTGACTTTTCACTCGGCAGACGCATACGAGACATTGTAGGATTTCTCCCTGTCGATGAAGGCTGCGTCGTTTCTGAATCAGGGTGCTGCCAACCTGCACCCATTGCACGGTAGCTATCAATAGTAAGCCTTTCAACGATGGGCATTTCCTCGCGTGATCCGCCGGATACTGATCATAGACGCTTTGTGTCGAACCGGCAGTCGTTGGAAATTGTTATCAATTACCTCGTATCCACTCTGGGCTCGTTTCCGTGTCATCAGCATCGGCGAACAAGAGGCAGCCCTTATAGTCGGAGCCCCGATTCCCAAGGTCTACGGGCTTCCAGACTTCCCATCCCACCTACACACAACAGCCCTGATAGACGCGGTACTCACAGCGACGGTTACGCACGGACTGCAGAACAATGTGGTTCCGAGGACGTGCAGCTCGTGTTTGACTATGACAGCCGGGGAGTGAATACATTTCACCGCTGGATCAGTCGCCGACTTCAAGCTTACCCGATGAACTCTGCCAAAACGAAGGATGCGGCCGTGAGCAGGATAGCTCTCGATCGAGCGCCAGACGAGAAATCAACGCCCGTCATTCGATTCGAGAGTCATTTAGCGAGCGCGAGCCGAATGCTGTATATCCAGCAGAAGTCGGGACATAGGAAGTGCCATACACTGTCGATATTGATTACCTATCCTGGCCTATGTTCGCACGTAGCATCAGCTTGAGAGTTATTATTAAGCTTTCATTGACTGCATTCGGATAATGCAGGGTGCAGGCTTGAGCTTGTTGCGAATTTCCAGATTGAAGCCTTGGCGCTCGATCTCTCGAGCGTTGTTGTGAGTGCTGGCCCAGCCGAGGGAGATGTCCCTCACTTCCAGAAGCGCACTTGTACACGACGCCGGTGCACAGAGCGCTGTGCTAAGCAGCGCGTTTGTGGAGACAGACGAGGAATTCGTCCCGAAGTCGTGTAAATCAGTTGATACTGCCATTAAGCGGACAATTTCTTGCAGCCGTAATCCAGAGATCCGCGTTGCAGTTCTGTGGTTAGCTTGTAGAAGTATCGTACGTGTTGTTCTTGGGCAGTACGCATGGATCACTGGTGACAACTGCACCCCCAGTTCAGTGCACTTGAGGCTCTTCCCATACGGGATAGGTGTCATGCGAAATTCGTGCTCCTCTTTCTTCAGACTTGTTTTACGAGCTCGAGGTCAGCTCCCCATTGCGAGATGATGCCGCGGCTCGTCGTGATCCGCTCGAAGAGTCTGCTCCCCCAATTGGAGGCCACAATGGCTTTGTCTTGCATGGACTCTGCATATTTCAGGTTGTTTCCGGATCTTGGGACGATGGGGTTTCCGACTTCAGGCTGACATCAGATAGTAGGCATGAGCTGGGCCTGTAAGCTCAATGCCTCCGAGGTAGCACTGGGTAACGGGAAAGGGGGTGGTACCGCGATGAGCCGTGTGTCTAATGGCAGTGCGGCGCGAACACGAGCTCGTGAAGAAGCTCGCCAAACGCGTGGAGAATGACAGAGGCAATGCTCTGCGACATGCGCACCCGGGAGGTGTCGCATGCGCCCAAGAGGTCGTTCTCAATGATGCTCGTATTGAGCAAACCTAGTTGGTCTCTCACCATCTGCGATGAAGACGACGCGATTCAGTGGTGGTGGTCCATGTGGTCATCACGTGCAGTGCACCTTCTTGAAACAGACATGGTGAACGACGACCGGTGCTGGCCGCCACTGCACGTGGATGAGGCGAACAAAAGCTATATTTCTGGTGGCAGCGCCATGTGTCTGTGTCCACGGCATTCGTTGAGCGTCGCGCAGACACACCGCTGAAAATACGCATCAGCACGACACATCAATTGGTCAGCGGTTGCAGTAGCTCAGCAAGGATTTTTGTGATTGGCGGATTGCATTCCATTTTCTCGAGCTGCAGATGCAGCATGTTGACGCAGGAACTCCCTCCGACGTGCAGTCGCGCAGAGTCGGCGGGGCAGGACGGCAGGTCAGAAAGGTGCGATAAGGCACACGGCAGAAGATGCCCACTCTGGCCGCTATGAGCTCTTTTGGAGCTTCCCCTGAGGAGACTAGAGAAAGCCGGGCGCCGATCTGGTGTCGCGCTTGCGGCAGTCGGATGGAGCAATGATTGCGAAGCTTGATGTCGACATGTGATGGGACTGCAACAGTCGTGGTGATGAGACCGATGAGCTCGCAACGTGGAGGCTCACATCATGTCGGCATTGTGATGACATGAAATCCCCAGCGCGAACGAGGCGGATCGTGTGGTTCACGAGCGCCACGATCGACGGCAGACCAGGGAATATGTCGGTAGAAGGTGATTGACAGGGCGAAGCTGTCTCATGTATGGCCGCAGCACCTGCACACGTGCGCAAACAGAAAGGTGTCGATTTGAGAGGTGAGAGGTTAGGTGGATGGAGTCGAATCTGGAGGTACGGAGGTACGCACGATGCATGGTACCTGGATGGGCTGCGTCTATGGCCCGACGCCGTGTATGTAGCTATCGACGCCGACACCAGGGGCGCGCATACGGCGCTGCAGGCAGCACCGAGGGAGGAGTGTCGGTGACCGTGTCGAATGTGCGGCATTCTCTGCATCAGCGTCTCTCCCCATCATCAACGGCGTCGTTCGGTGTTGCTGTTGCAACGGCATGCTCTATTGAATCCGGAGAAGGACGTGGGTGAGTTCTGGCGGGCGTGAGTGGGTGGCGCGCGGAACGAGAAAGCTTTGGCAGCACGCCGGCACGCGCCTCTTGGGCTGCAAGGATCCTGCTTCAAACACCCCTGTCGCCTGAGACACCCTGAACTTCCACCACTGCAGCAGACGCTGCGCCGAGCATTCGACCTCTGATCATACCAGCGCCCACGCCCACAGTGCACCATCGAGGGGCCTCTTTGACGCGTCCGACACCCTCCTGCGTCGGCACCATCAGCGGCAGCCGCATCTACGACAGCGCCGCTCTTCTCGCCGGGACCCATCCGCGGTATATCTTCAGGCACACGAGACTCCGCAGGCATTGCCCTGTTGAGCGCTGCCCGTCATTGAGCGATTGACGCCATACGCGCTTGGACGAGAAAGCCATTGAGCCGTGATTGAGTCGACCGACTGCGTTACTGGCGTCAGAAAAGCAGTGCTGCGACGTGCTGTACTGACCTGCTCACCCAGGAGGAGCATCACCATCGATATCGACGGAAACCCTTCCACCCACCGCATCATCCGCCGCCGAGGAACGACATTTATCTGGGAAAGAGGCTACCGTTGTGCATGATCATGAGCATGCAGAGTGCTTGATTGTGCAGCGCAGTACAGGACAAAGAGGACGCGACTCACCTTTTTGCTGAGGTCGTGCCACAACACACATGGTGGAGACGGAGCGTCAGTGACTAGCCGCCGTTGCACAGAAAAGGGACCGCCCTCGGGCACGACGCGCTTCCATTGGGGGTGGTGATACGTGATCGCAACGCCGACGACTCCCTTTTGGGCCGCGGTGCAGTGGCTGTCTGCTCCACGAGTCGCGGAGACGTGCAGATCGCATGAGTCTGCGAACTTCGCCCGTGTTGCACTCAAGCCGCGCAGGGTGGACACAGTAGGGCTGCAGCGGTCGAGGGGCTTCCCGAGACTCTGCTCTGCTATACCAGCGCCGTGCTATTGACGACGTCGTCGACACCACAAGGTTGCGCCCCTCACTGTTGGGCGTGCAGGCGCTGTGCGGAGATCGTGGGCGACGTGAAACACCATGCAAGTTTCGCCAGCAGGCCCGTTTGAAGCCCGCTCTGCCGTGCCTGCATCCTCGCCTTCCCTGCTCGAACACCAACTTCAGACGCACCGACAGGACAACCGCTCTACCTCGCTCTCTTCCGGCTCCGTCTCAACCATCAAGCGCCCAGACTCGCTGTCCCGTGCCCCCGACGACTTCGACCACACGACGCTACGCTCGCGCCACTTTGGTCGCGATGCCTTGACCGCGAATGATCATCAGCGGAGGAGGAGTGTGGCAGTGGACCGCGACACCACCGAATACCTGCGTACGCAATCCGCAGCAGCAGACCCTTCTCAGGACGACAACGCTTCGGGCCCGTGCTCAGTCAACCGCTGGTCCCACTCGACGTCCTCGAGCCTGGCCTCACTCAGCAACACGCGACGCCACCGCTCCAGCAGCGGTGCCGTGCTGAGCTCCCTGGCAGGCCAACAGTACCAGTCCCCGCGCCGCGCCGCCCCTGTCCATGCATCCCCCCAGTCCAGTCCGCAACGGAAAGAGGTGACGACGTCCCACGCCTCACCGTATTCCAGTCCTGAACGGAGAAGACGACCATCGAGACAGGACGGCACTGGATCCTCACTGACAGCGCTCCCGCTTCTCCACACTACGCCTGCTCTGACGGATCCCAATGACACTGAGTCGCCGTCGACCAGTTCACAGACCATTGCCACACCCTCCGCGACATCTCACCCTCAGCACGACTATTTCGATGCTTCGTTGTCCGCGTACGGCATGGCCAAGCAGAAGCGCATAGTCACAGTACGCAGTCCTCCAGCACCTGTAACGATACCGCCGCAGCCAATACGTGCTGCGCCTGAGGCAGGCACCTCACAGCCCGACATGTCGGAACGGAGTCACCATCATAGACACAGAGCGTCTGGGAGTGGCAGTCATGCATCGAAGAAACCACGGAACAGGGAGCGGACGGAAAAGGATAAGAAGTCCATGCTCTCCAAAGCATTGCAAAAGGCGAACACGGCAGTCTTGTTGGACAATGCGCAGAACTATGAGGGTGCGCTGGAGGCATACGGGGATGCTTGTGATTTGCTGACGCAGGTTATGGCGCGCACGTCGGGAGAAGAGGACCAGCGAAAATTGGACGCCATTCGAGTGACATACAGCAACCGGATGGAGGAGCTGAAATTATTGGTTCAAGAGCAGGCTCACCCGAGCGATGAGAAGGACCTACCTGCACGACCGATGAGTGACGACGGAGCATCATCGCCACCACCTATAAGCCCCATGAGCGGATCATTAGGCTCATATTCTGGAGGAGGAATGCTGGCAGAGCCTGCTGGGCGCTCAACCGCGGCTCCTCGAATATCATACCAGCACAATGATCGCGACAGCTTTTTCTCCCGGACAATGGCCGCCGTGGAGAATTCGACAGCCTACGATGAACCAACGAAGGATCATTCACCTCCTGTGACTGCGCCGCTTACCGCGACGAACGGCCATGCACGAGGCCCATCGATATCACTCGCCCCACCCGAGCATGCCGAATATATGCCCCGACCACTATCGCCGCGGCGGCCGACTGAGCGATCACCATTGACTTCAGCTTACGCATATAAGGCAGAACAGCCATGGCAAGCGGCGGAGCCGGCGCCTAGTGAGTCTTCGGTGGATGATCGAGAGCCGGTGGAGACCAAAGATTCGACGTCGTGGTTGGATCCAGTGGACGAGCCTGGCTCTTCCTGCTCGGCTTCCGTGCACTCCAGAGACTCATATCACCAAGGCTCGCGCAGGAAGCACTTGAGAGACCTCAGCGGGGAGACAGATCCTGGGTTCGACGAGGCGTTTGACGCTGCAGTGGAGGCTGCGTATGATCAAGGCTTGGAGCCGGATCTTGATTCACGGCGTAGACACCTGACGACGAATAGGCAAGGCAAGCACAATGAATCAGTTCAAGTGCCCGCATCCGAGATTGCGGAGATCATGCCTGGCCCATTCCAATCGGCTCTGGCGAACACCGAGCAAGACGAAGAAGACCAGCGCATACTGGACGAGATCACCAACGACTTCGGGAGTGAGTTCAATTTTGGAATTTCGTCCAAGTCTGCCTTGCCACGTCAGTCCGACTCAAGTTCCTTCTCGCGGAGCACGTGGCAGAGCTCACAGGTATCGTCGCGGGATACCGCTGCGTCTTCTCTGGCAACTGTATCGGAAGACGTGTTGGGGAGAGGCATGTCAAAAGCTGCGGCTTTGAGGGAAAGTGCAGCATTGCCGGCTTCCGTAGCGCCTCCGCGCACTTCATTGCCACGACCAACGAGTTCGAGCGATCGTCGTGCCTCATCTAATGTGCGTAGCCGGAGGTTGTCTCAAGCAAAACAGCTTAAGATTGAGACCTCTGTGCCGCCCGAGGGCCGCAAGAGATCGTCTACATTCAACACTGCCAGAAGTCCGATGCTTCAAGATGAAGAGGATGATGCAGAACTCAGAGCCAGACAGCCGAGCAGCAGCACTGCTGGCGATCCATCCCATGAGCATATGTTGCGATCCCCACCATCGCTGGATCTGCCCACAATCACGAATGACGATGACCATACTTACGATAACACGACAACATACAACCACAGGCCGAGTTATGAGGAGGCACCCAGTGACTTATCTGGAGGCGCAAGGCCGTTACTCTTCCGGAAGAACAGGTCAACAATGAGTTTGCGGGATCATTCTCAGCATACAGTGCTGCTGGCTTCTCCCGATCCCGAAGCGTTTGCCTCAATGGCAACACCCATGAGCTCGACGTTCATGAGTTTTGCCTCGAAGAGGAATCACAGTCAGAATCCACTGACTTCACAGCGAGCGAATTTTCCATCCCTGGCACACATGTCCTACGATTCTTCAGTCGGGGGTGGCATACATCTTTTCGATACGTCCTTGTCCGGACCACAGGCAGCGCTCTCGCCACTCTCGCCGCGGTCGCCAAGCCAGGCGCAGCCCACCAGCCTTGAGCCTTGCCCAGAGCCTTTCCTCCTGCGGCCATTCTGGTTGATGCGTGCCCTTGCGTCGACTATCGTGCATCCACGTGGTGGATTCCTGACGGAGAAGCTTTTCGTACCCCGCGAAGTTTGGCAGACGAGAGGTGTCAAATTGAAGCTTGTCGAGGACAAGGTAGCCAATTGTGACCTCCTGACTGCCGCATTGGGACGCCTGGCCAACGTGAACACTTTCGATGCCGATGCCGTCAAGGCAGAACTGGAAACCTTCGAAGAAGTCATGGACCGTGCTCAGGCCGCTTTGGCCAAGAAATTGGGAAGCGATGTAGGGCCGCACGGTGTCACGGGCATGTTCAAAGATGCCTCAGCCGCGAACGTGACGTCTACTGCCGGCAACAGTCCGTCGGATACTAACGCGCCCGCCGACAAAGCTACAAAGAGCAATTCGGGTAAGAGCTATTTGACTTCCTGGCGCAAGCTACGCAACAAGAGCTCTGGTGCACCACTCTCTGGAGGTGGTGTTGCCTCGGTGGCTGCCAACAACAAAGATGGCGGGAAAGAACAGCATACCATGCCATCGGTGCCCATGACCACCTTTGTCCCCGTGGAGCGACGAGGCAACAAGAGAGAGGCGCGAAATCTGGTGTTCGAGGGTCCGAACAAGGATTATATGGGCTCCCTGGCTCGGCTGTTCGACGGCGTGCAAATACTCGGTAAGTCCGCATCACTCGCCTGCTATGCTCAGCCCAGACATGCAGCAGACCGCCACTACGTCTACCGACTGTAACCGTCCTTACCGCCTCGTACGACGCTCGACGCTATGTGCGCGGGTCAGGCGGGCTCGGAGAGGTGTTGCGTGGTGTGGTGTTCGTCTCGCTTGCATGGCTTGCTGCTCGGCTTGATGCACGTCATTTGGGCTGCGGGATCCACCTCGCTAACGTTTTTATCTTCTCACTATCACAGATCAAATCGCACGTCAGGTCGAAGACCCCGGGCTCAAGCACTCTTCGCCAACGCACGTCGGGCTCGAACTGAGCATTCGCCACGCAGCCGAGTTCTTCGGATTCTATGTTTGTCGGTTCGTGCTCGCGGATCTGACGCAGTTGATGGACAAGTACGTTAAGCGAGGCACCGAGTGGGTTCTCGCGTAGAACATTTTACAACACATCACGACGACGAAACGGTCGCCCGACAAATCACTGACATGTGCTCTTCTGGCATGCGAATGCGATGTTGTTGGTGGCCCGCGGAGACCGGCGGGGTTGGCTCGCGTGCAGCCCGTCACACATCACGCCTTCTTTTGATTTTTACCATTATCGATATGCGTCATTCCTTCATTCCCAAGCCGCATGCGTGACGCGCCCCGTATATGTGCGTGCCGCGCGCGTGGCGTGAGGATTCGTTCTGCGCATGATGCAAGCGAGCAAGCAAGCTACACCAACCACTTGGAACCGACAGTTTCGAAAGCTTTAACAGGGGAACGATCAGCGAATGTTACCAATGACCCAGCTTCTTTGAATTGAAGAGGAACTGTTTTCCATCATGGCGGATGGCAATCAAGAGGCATGGAAGCACACCGCGCAGTAGAGGTTGCATGGAAAGAGGAGGACGACACGCCACTCATTCTCGTACGGGTTGAGGACAATTTTCGAAGCCAGAGATGAAGTGAGGAAGTAGAAGTGAGGACGAAAAAAGATATTTGGCAATCTCAGGTACGAAGTTGCAGAAAGCTGAAAGTTTTCCCCCTTCCGATCACAGCAGGAAGTAGAGGGAATCTTTTCAGAGAGCCATGAAGAACGCTCACTATTAGATGCGAAATTTTGTTGTTATTGTTGAAACTATTCGATATCGATCTCCATGCTTATATGGGAGATCAGTCGGAAAGGAAGGCAAGGGATGATGTGGGGATTTGCTAGAATCTTTTGGTGCTTTTTATATCCATTGCACGATACCAAGCGTCGTTTGAGTTCTGTCTATCTATCGCTGTGTCGGTTTGCCCATATTGCTGAATGGAAGAGATGTCCGCTTCTTTCCCGATTTTGTCTCTAATAGTGCAATGGCTTGTGAAATCTGGTTCTGATCGACGTCTGCTGCCGAGCAGCGAACTTGATCATCGTCAAAAGTGAAGTGGGAGTTGAACGTCGATCTGATATTATGCAACACGATCAGACAAGAAGACAAAATTCCGTCGTGAAAGGTAATGAGAGCAAGTCAGCCGTGCACGATTTCGATTGCCATTTTCTTCAGACAAAGTGATTTGATCAATGCTTCATTTGACTCTTCCCATTTCAAATCTGATGAGACGGTCCTATATTCATTCGCACTCGTACTCGTCTACCCGAAACATGTCATTCAAGCTGCTTTCCGTCGAAGCTCAGACTTTTTGTGCCAAACGTTTCTGCATACGGTATATGCATAACTTGCCGGACATATTGATATTTGTTCCATTCGGCTGGGAGGTTTCTCGCTCTGTGTCGCGTTTCTCATTCCACGCGACTGTTCGCAAGTTTCCGAAAATATATTGCTCTGGTCTTCAGCAAGAGTAGCGGTCAACTGACAACAAGATGAGTCCGTCGCAGACCCGAGAGTTCACCTTAACTGTCGGCAATCGCGTTTGACTTCCTCTTTGATACTTTCGTGGCTTCCACATGCTTTCTACCACAAATCCTGCGATATTATATTTGCTTCATATGATAACACATGTCGCCATTCGCTCGTTTCGAAGTCCAGACAAGATCCGACTTTCCTTTGTGCCCTAACAATGTCGACGACGTGGTTGATGCCTAGAAATCGGCAACGATGTTTCTATCCCCGACGTGGCTTGCTTGATGGACTGACTCAATCTGCACGTGCCAAGCTCAGACGTTGCACGGCGCCGAACTTGCTTTGAGGGTTGACATTCTTGTATTCGTGGTCTGGAAAATGAGGCGAAGTTGATTGCAGAAGCGGCTCAAAAGCTGGGATTTTCCTTTGGGTATCACTATCGAGGCCATCCTTGCTTATCCAGAGATGCTTTATCGTTCACGGCTAGCCATCAATTGAGGACGGTTGGAAAGACCAGGAATGCCTCCCTTTCGAAGTCGCAAGTTTTGCCGATGCCGGCGATATATTCCGCTTTCCTACATTTCCGGCGAACGACCGTTGTTGACTGGTTGCAGGGTCACATGTTGTAGTTGGGATGGGCGACCGTGCTGAACTGAGAAGCGATGCGCCTTGGGTTGAGGGACAGACGGCATTCCTGGATGAGACGGTGTCATGTAGGACAGACTGGGGGAGTACATTCGTTGCTCTCAGACGGACCATCGAAATTCAAGGAGGACTGCTATTTCTCCGCTTGATGTGTTTCGGCCGTGGCTTGGATGAAGCCTTGTCGGATTTACGTTTGGTGATGCGAGTGGAGACATCGTCGAGGGAATGGCATCGATCGGGCTGAGTGGGTGGCTTCTTGCTTTTCTGATGTGCCAGGAAGTGTGTGATGTCGTTGGATATCGATTGCAAGAAGTTGTCGTAGTAAGCCCCTTCCTGGGTTGTGGTGGTATTGTGGTCAACGGTCTGGCTGTTCTCGTGCATGACCTGAAGCTGGGAGAGGTCGTTCAACTTGGCTTCGCGGTCCGTGTCGAGACGTGTGGATTCTTGTTCGTGAGCACACATGGGGGGTGTCGAGGGAGGCAAGGCGTGCTGGAGGTGAGGGACGGAGGGATGGACGGAATGGGTAAGAGGCAGCAGCAGAAATAGGGCGGCAGAGCAGGGACGACGGAGGGAGGGAGAGATGAGGAAGGAGGAAGGAGGAGCGAGACCGAGATGGTGCGGCAGGCGTGGGCGTGTCTGGTCTGGCCATGCAACGTGCACGGCATTGGCAGCGTAGATATACTCGGCGCCCGCATAGCCTGGTCGAGCAGCGCAGAGCAATGTCCTGGGCTGGGCGCGCAGCAGCTCGTCTATTTGCTTTGCGGTAGGCTACAGAGACACCAGGCAGCGGGCGCCGGCGAATGGCAGCTCCCATGGCCGTGTATAAAGGCGAGGTGTGATGATCTGAGCGCTGGCGGCACTTGCGGTCCTTAGCGAGCACCGTCAAGCTTTCGCAGGTGAGATCGCTTGCGGCGGATGCAGGGAAGGGAGCAGACACGGCCAGCATCATCAGCAACGACAGAGAGAGGTGGACCTCCCGTCGGCGTGGTAGCGAGGCGCGCGCGCAGGCGACGTTTCATCGTGCACATGCGCAATGCCCTTCGCTTCGCCCTCTGCCCGTCTCACCTCCGTCTGCTGCTTCCATTGCACGCGCGCACTCGAATAGCGGCCCTCTTCCGAAGGTAGACTACTCAGCAGAGAGTGAGAGATCGGATCTGCGCTCCAAGCGAGCCCTCCTCCCACGTCACCGCCTCGGCGTTGCACCCGGCCCGCCCTGGCTGACTACGACGACCACTGCTCTTCTCCCTCGCCAAGCCACTGCTCCCAAGAAATCCTACTCCCACTGCCACCGCCGGGACTGCTACGAGCAGCCTATACCAGCGACGCCCAGTCTGCATGGCTCGGCATATTGCAACCTGCCAAGCCATCGGGCTTATTATGCTGCTCATCAACAACTGAATATTTCCTGCTCGTCCGCAGATCCGCAGCGCCTGCGCCTCGTGTCGACATGGGGATCGCGAGCGCGATGGATGGAACCATGAGCGTGGGCGTGGTTGTGATGTGCAGAGCTCCGGTGCCTCCTTCCGGATCATCCTCAGCCCATCCCATCTTCACCCTGGCGCTAGGATAACCGCATGCCGGTCTTGCAACTGTCAAACTCGGTCTGCTTGTCTGCGCATCGCCATCCGCATATCCGCGGAGCCCGCGACCGTCTGCTCCGACGTCACTGCGACTCCGCGATGCAATAATGCAATATCAGCCGTATATGTCTGCTGTGCGTGAACGTGTTATGGTTACAGCACGACCCTTGAGGTTAGTCTACGAAGAAGCTCGTACAAAGCTGACGCCGGAGGGAGGTGATTCCGACCCTCTCCGCCACCTGATTGGTGCCCCGGCATGAACTATCCCTCGTCACCAGCATCACCACACTTCATAATGAACGCCCTCGTCTGCACTCGCCAGCCCGGCGACGCATCCTCCTTCACCTTCACAACGTGCGACTGACAACCGCACCACTTGCACCACCTCAGCCTGTCGTCTTCCGCGGTGGGGAACGACCATTGACGACCCAAACTACAGCTTCTGGACGCTGGCCGCCACGACGTTCCGGCCCAGATTCGCCCGCTGCATGTCCACCACACGAATCGTGTTCTGGCCCGCCACATAATACATTACTCGCCGATCGTCCCTCACCGTATTGCTCTATACATCTCACAAATCCGTGGAGATATCGCGCGAAGCCCTCGACTATCACCGCACATCACTCGGCTCCCACATCCGTCTTGGTCCCTGGCGGGGAGCGAACCACGATGGGCCTCTCGTATCTTGGGATTGCCGTTTTAGGCCTGCTGGCTTACTATGCACTGAGCACCTACAGAAATCTCGCCAAGAACATCGCCGCCGCGAAGCAGACCGGCCTCCCGTACATTGTGCTTCCCGTCTACACTTTCAATCGAGCCTGGCTGATCACCCATCGGCTATGGCTTCCCTTCATCGATGCCATCCCGAAATTCCGGAATTCACAGTGGCGACCATACATTGTGCCAGAATTCGCTTGGGCCAAGCAATATGACAGCTTCCGGGAACTGGGCTGTGACATGTTCATCCTCGTCTCTCCAGGCGCGAATACACTGTTCGTGGCTGATGCAGAGGCAGCCGCTCAGATAACAACTCGACGCAATGACTTTCCCAAGCCCATCTGGATGTACACGAGTGTCGACCTGTTCGGCAAAAGCGTCGTCTCGACAGAAGGTCATGTCTGGCGACAGCATCGTAAAGTGACCAGTCCGCCCTTCACTGAACGCAACAATAAATTGGTGTGGGATGAATCGTTGAGGCAAGCCCAGGGCATGATGACGGGGTGGACCGCTAAAGGCCAGAAAGACAGCGGAGCTGTAGAAGATGTAGCCACAGAGTCCATGCGTCTGTCATTACATGTGATTAGTGCTGCAGGGTTCGGCGTTCAGCTTCACTGGCCACACGAAGGGAAAGTGGCGACTGTTCCAGAAGGACACACCATGACTTACAAGGACGCCTTGGAAACTCTGCTGCACAATCTGATTTTGGTCGTGATAACGCCTCGATGGTTGTTGCCACGATCACCCCTACGAATGCACAAGGTCGCAAACGAGGCATATGTGGAATGGGGCAAGTACATGAAGGAGATGTATCAATCCAAAAGGCAGGAACTCAGAGCTGGTGAGGGTCGTGAGGGTCTGGATCTGATGGGAGCACTTGTCAAAGGCGCTGGTCTAACACAAGAAACCCTCAACATCAATGTCAATGTTGACACAAATAAGGCGCAGGCCAAGTCCGGACAGCCTGCTATGACGGACGAGGAGATTATGGGGAATGCTTTCGTCTTCATTCTTGCAGGCCACGAAACCGCTGCGAACACGATTCACTTCTCAATTCTCTTCCTAGCCATGCACATGGCTTCTCAACGGCGGCTGCAAAAAGACCTCGATGACATCCTTGGCAATCGACCGCAATCCGAATGGGACTACGAACATGACATGCCCAAACTCTTCGGCAGCATGTGTGGAGCCGTCATGAATGAGCAACTTCGCCTGATTCCACCAGTCATTGGCATTCCCAAAACCACTACCCCAGACCGCCCACAAACCCTCACCGTCGACGGGAAACAGATCACGATAGCAGAAAACACATATGTTACGCTCGTCACCAGCGCAGTCCACCGCCACCCAAAGTACTGGCCACACACCTCCGAAGAAGACCTCCTCGAATTCCGCCCAGAACGCTGGGTCCTGGACCCCACCAAAACCCAATCCCACACTGCCACTGACGAAGAATACACCAAAGAAGAAGGCCTCGAATTCGACGAGACCGACAAACGTCCCGACACAGCCGCCTCTCTCTTCCGTCCCGCCAAAGGCGCTTACCTCCCCTTCAGCGAAGGCTACCGATCCTGTCTCGGCCGCCGATTCGCACAAGTCGAAATTCTCGCCGTTTTGGCTGTCATTTTCAAGACCTGGACGGTAGAATTGGATGTTAGTATGTTTTTGAGTGATGAGGAGTTTGAGAAGGCGAGTGAGGAGGAGAAGCGAGAGGCGTGGAAGAAGGCGGATGCGAGGGCGAGGGAGTTGTTGAAGACGGGGATGATGACGATTATTACGATTCAGATGCGCACGGGGAAGGTGCCGTTTCGGTTTGTGAGGAGGGGGAGTGAGAGGTTTGGGTTTATGGTTTAAGGGAGTTGACTATTTTTGAAGGGAGAAGGAAATGTGGGTGGAGATGGTGGTGGATATAGAAATTTTGCAGGTGAAGGAAACAGGACTGCAGAGAAAGATTATTCTGAGCGAGTTTCAGCGAATATGAAAAGTGATTCCGCGACAATTGAAAAGCTATAGGATTGATCCTGTAGCTGCTTTGCACTCATTTCTCATCCGCATTGGAGAATAGCTCTGTGAGATTGCTCACGAGGTGATAGACCACGATCCACGCACAAGCAGGACTTCGAGATCGCTTCGAGGCTTCTGCGCTACACTCTGCGTTTCTTCTCAGCAGCCCGTCATGATTACCACATCGAGCGCGAGAGGTTTCCGCCTGTCGCCAGAGACCAAGTAAGACACAATAAAAGGAAAAGAGAAAGCAGAACAAGAAGAGGACTAAGAACAACAACGTACTTTTCGTCAATGCGAGACAGGGACTTCAGTCGCAAACAGCAAAATGGAAACTGAGGAAAGAAAAACGCTCACTTTGCGCGCTCTCTCCCGACCCAGGTTCCGCAGCTGCCTCGCATGTCGATATAGAGCGCCTTAGCTACGTTGCACAAGACAGGAGCACGAGGATCGAAAAGGGCACTCGAGTCTTACAAGCAGAAGAGCATAGAGTCTTCAATCCTGGTTCGTGTTTTCAAAAAAGGCTTTCTGATAGTAGCGGTGCTTCTTCTCCCTTCTCGAAAGCTCTCAACCACCTGCCAAATAATCAATTTCAGTCTAATTCATCACGGTTCATTGTTCAAAATTTTACTGTAAGACATACGTACAAACAAAAAGTACGTCCCTTCTCCCATTCATTCCATTCACTGCATGCTGCCATTCGCTTCTTCGAGCCATCCCATCTGTATCAGAGAAACATCAACAACAATTCGAACTCCACTCAAGCCACTCAAGACGTTTACGATCCTCGGTTCTTCCTTCTACGACGGACCTCAAAATTCCAAAGAACAAACAAACACTACCAACAACGAAATCGATCGCGAAAAAAAAAAATGAAAATCCTCCTAACTGGCTTCAACCCCTCCCAAACAACCCGAAACTACCACCTTCAGTCCTCCAAACTCCACATCGTACCCTGGCACTACTCTCTCTACAATTGTCTCGTAGATATGGGCCACGAAGTGGAACAGAGGAGTATACCACTTGGTGAAGCAGTCAGACCTCTGTCCACCACGTCTCAATACGTCGACACGTCTCACTACGACGAAGTAATCCTCTTCCTCGGCAGCCCCACGCAACGCGTCTCCTCAAAATTCTACGAAGGATTATGGACGATTTCGCAATTCCCGAATTGTATTTTGGCGTTTGATGATTGGCAAGTCAAAAAGCAGTGGAGGGGGATTGTGAGTCTTGCTGCTTCGACAGATGAAGAGAATGGCTCGGATTCTACAGATAAGCTATTTGGTCGATTCGTGCTGGAAAGAGTCAATAAGAAAACACTTGAACAAGTCAGACCGTATGAGAAAGAGTTGAAGAAAGGGCTAGAGGTCATTTTGAGAAAGAGAAATCGGGTTTTGGTGCCTGGTTTTCAGGTGGGGCATTTGTTTGATAGGTCTGCACTCTCTTCTTCTTCGGTGTCTTCGGTTTTGGGAGGAATAGGAAGCGAGAAGGATGTGAGGGAAGCATTCGGATCGCGTCTATTGTTTGGAGAGGAGGTTGGGTATCCTCCGAGCAGAGTCTTCGTTGTGAATCCGAATCCGTATCATCGGAATCGGACTTGGGAGGATCCTGAGCATGAAGAGGAGGAGAGTTTAGAGTGGAGAGAACGTCAGAGATACTCTCGACCAGAGAGGGAAATTGAGGAGCGGCCTAAGAAGCGACGAAGGTTGAATTTCGCGTCTTTGGCCCACTCGATGACGAGGACTTGGTTGAAGAAGCAATGCGGCGTACCCAAGAGCAAGAGCAAGTCGACAGCTGCAAAAGCCACCGAGGACACGTCAATGGCAGGCAACCAGTACCCGGACCCGACAGCCAACGAAGACAAGATTCCGACCCACATCGGCACCTGGCCTCTCGACCTCTACGGCGACAGACTCGATCCCGAGAAACGTCTGCCCGAAGACGAAATGATCAAAGTCTTCGCTCAAGACTGGGCTTGTCTGATGCCCAAATACGAACATGCTGGCTCCGGGTGGTGGCGTGCTCGTCCACTACAATGCGCTGATGCAGGGAGTATTCTGGTCGCGGACGATAAAGAATTGGCTGTGTTGTATGGTTGGCAGTATCCCTTCTTTAGACGAACAGCAAGCGACATTGTCAAGTTGTCAGACAGTGAGCTTGAGGATATGGCTAGTATCCAGGAATGGTTGCTCTATGCGATGCATCCGCTTGATAAAAGGGTGCAGCGGGCTGAGGTTTCGGCCGTGTTGCATGCACCGAAGTGAAGGGAGAAATGTGAAGATTCTGTCAAGCAGTTTTCATACGGCTTGTTTGGATATTCGAAGGATATCGATGTAGTATCAGCAAGGTGATGAATGCAAATCGTGCTGATGCAAGTCAGTGCCAGTCAGTTCAGGCTGTGGCTCTTCCAGCATGTGCTTCAGTGCAAGTCGCAGCGCGGATGAGCCTGGCCGTATCTTTACCAAGTTGGCTCGATAGATGCACAGTAAGACGAATCAGAGATTTTCATCGAGCTGCTGGTCAACATCGAGGTACTGCCCGTATCAGCGCTGTCGGCATCGCTTCTCATGTCTTGCAGTGGCTGCTAAAATCAACGATGTTGGCGCAAGCCCCGGAGTTAAGCACGTTGCCTAATGTCGACCTTGAAGTTGCGCACTGGGCGATGTCGTGAAACCAAACTATCTCCGACACCAGACCGCCTACCGTAGCGCCCCTTGTCCATCCAAAATAGGTCTTGGCCTAGACCAGCATGCCCTGTATAGCGGTATTTTTTGCGGCGGTCCAAAGACAATCCCAGCAATGTCTTCCATACTTAAGACCTTGGACACCCGCCCTTCGTTTGCTTGAGGCTGGTGCAGGAGGCAGAATATCCGAACGCTCGTCTCACAGGCACAAATCCAACGCCCATCATGCTCACCAAAAGTTCCAGTCTCGCGGTACTCCTGGGCACCAGCCTAGCCTCAGCACAAAGACAACCCATCCAGGTCGTCGACGAACCCCCATATGCATTTGGTGACCCCTTCGGCATCGAAGCAACAGGCGAAGCTCTCGGCGTGGCACCAATTCAAGTCACAGCGTCGAACGGAAGAATCTACATCGGAGGCAATCAGACGCAACCCACCAACTGCTCCAGCGCGCAGACCGTCCACGATTTCGCGACTTTCATCTGGCGTTCCGATAAGACTTTCTGGCTGTACGGTCAAGACCCAGCGCATGCACAGCAAGTCTGGGCCGATGTGGGAGCCGATGGGCTTACCGGATATTCAACTGGCAAGGAAGCGACTCCAGGACAGGCGAGTTTGAGTCCCTTTGAAATCGATGTGAACGGCACGAGAATTGTGACGTTTAACGGCGTCGGAGCGAAGGGTTGTCCGGAGGATAGTACCAAGCCTACGACTGCGCCGTTTGGAATTTGGTTCAGTACGGAGGCGAAGCCGGGAAATTTGGCGAATTGCTTTGATGTTACGCTCAAGGCGTACAAGACTCCTTACAGAGATGCTTGTACGTATAGCCATTTGGCCAGTTGTGATGAGGCGCCGGAGAGTTGTGGAAGCATGAAGGATCCTATTGGGGGAATCTCGCCGGCGAGGCAGTAGATGGTTTCTGCAGTAAATTTGATCTCGTTGTTGGGTAGAAGAATACCATACCGAAGATGCAGGTTGTACATATTATAGAGCGACTCCTACTCTAGTGCTTGCGGCGAGGAGCCTCTGTGCTTTTTTGATACAAATTCTGCCTGTACATCGTATGCCATGTTGACGACTTCTCCAAGATGCGGCTGCTCGACCATTGTCGGCAGTCCATAGACTTGCAGTAGATGGCCGCAGACGTGTAGAACGATGATGTGATGCAGCGACGGACGGCACGGGCGCTGCGTGGAAGGAGCCGACGGGAGTTCGCATCAGCGTGAATGGTGGGAGTGTGGTGGATGGATACAATGGTCGTGTGCCTGCAGAGCTGAAACAAGCAGGCCCGAGCTGTCTCGAGGGTCACTACTTGGCTCGCGTCGTTGCACAGCCTCCGCGCTGGTTGAACCAAGCACTCGACAATAATGCCTGCCAACCCTGCCAGTGACGACGACTGATCAAATGACATGGTGCGAGTGCGGCGAACTGGATACAGGTACCGCCTACCGTGGCGCAGGAGTGGTCATGCATTCGCTTCATGTAGGGAGAGAGCCTACGTTTGATACTGCTATGCGACAGTGATCGGAGCGCAGTGCGCGCGCAGAGACCACACATCACGTCACCAGCCACAAGGCCCTCCCCTCCAGCGCCCAGCACTCGGCCATCTTCTCTCACGCCCACACATCCCAGCCCAGGCACGCAGGCAGAAACCCGCTCGCAATTGATCACACCACTTTGTCCTGCTCTGCTCACTCTCCTTCACCACCGTCGTCGGCGAGCGAACATCGACGACACTCTATCCGAAACCCGATCTTCATTCGCTAACGAGAGCACGTCCTCGCGACATATCTTCACAGCCTGTGCAAAGGAATTTCTGTCGACAAGCTCTCCCCTCCGCGACTGACCACGCAACATACGGCGGCCTCGGAGCCGCGAGGAGAGAACCATCATGGACGACTTCGTTCGAGTCCGCCGAAAGGACACCACCAAAGGCCCGCCGCTTCGGATACTGTCGCTCGATGGAGGAGGCATTCGTGGATATTCCATGCTGATTATCCTGCAAGAGTTGATGCATCGCACGTTTGTGGAGATTGAGGGCAGGGCGCCGAAGCGTGACGAGATTCCGAAGCCATGCGACCATTTCGATCTGATCGTGGGAACGGGTACGGGAGGCTTGATCGCCATTATGCTGGGGAGGTTGCGACTCGACCTGGACACCTGCAAAGATGTCTATGTGCGGATGACGAGGAAGGTCTTCCAAACCGACAAGACTGTCTTCGGAGTACCTTGGAGGAGCACCATGTTCAAGGCGAGCATGTTAGAGGAAGCGATCCGGGAAACGGTCAGAGAACATACGATCTTCGAGGATGAAGGGAACGACACACTCGCGAATGCTGCACCCATGACTCCGACAAGCATCCGCAGCTCCAACTCCAACATTCCGCCCATCCCCTCGCGAACCATGAGCCAGAGCAGTCACTACAGCCAGATTGGTCAGAGCCCTCTTGGAAACAGAGTGATGATCGGATCGATGAAGCCAGGCAATCCGAATGCCCTGTTGTATGATACGCGGGAAAAGAGGACGAAGACAGCCGTGGCAGCGGTGCTGAAGGGAACAAATCATACAGTCCTGCTGCGATCATATGACTCTCGGAAGGAGCCTGCACCAGATGTCAACTGCGCAATCTGGCAAGCTGGTCGCGCTACATCAGCAACCTACATGGCCTTCAAGCCCATACAAATAGGGCAGTCTGTGTACCTGGACGAGGGAGCAGGCAAATACAACCCAGCCCCGCTCGCGCTAGATGAGGCAGTAGCGAATGAGTGGCCCGGCCGGGAAGTTGGCGTCTTCGTCAGCGTGGGATCAGGCAAGCGGCCGAATAACCCTGCTGCTAACCAACATGAGTGGTGGGAAGGCTTTCTCGGTGGTAGCATGGGAGAGTTCGCAGATGCTCGAAGGAAGATGATTCAAAAATTGGAGAACTGCGAAAAAGCGCACGAGTTCATGCTCAAAGAACATCTCGCAGCGAGGGGCGTCAACCCAGAGACATACTACCGCTTGAACGTAGAAGTGGGAGTTGGCGAATTCGGAATGAATGAGTGGGCACGCCTGTCAGAAATCAGCACTGGCACACGGGCCTACCTCTCCAAGAAAGAGGTTGAAGTTCTGACTTGTGGTGCTGCGGCCAAGATCGCAAAGATCTACTTCGCCAAAATCCGACACGATCGAGCAGAAGCCCGAAGAGCAGCAGGGACAGACCACCCCGCTTATGCGTCACAGAACCCATGGGAACGGCCTCTACCCACAGTCCCGCCACCACAGAACTTTGCAGTTGAACTGCCTGGAGATGATGAATACCGGCCTGGGCAACACTACGCCGATGGCGGTCAGTTCATGCAGCACAAGTACAGCTTGTCCACCAACAGCGACATTTACGACCGGCACAACAGTAATGCCACTCCGACACAGCAGTCGTATAATTCCTCACCTTCGCTGTCTGCGACACGGCCCTCTTTCGAACAACATCAATCCCCTGGAGCCGCCTTCCGGTTACAACCGAACTCGTATCAATATCACGACCATCCTCCATCACCACGACACAGCGCCGATTTCGCGCATCCTCCCTCATCCCCTCCTCCTGTCCCTCCCAAGACCCCGGTGAATGGCGCTGCAACAGTGCTGCCTTATCCAGATCGAAATGGCCCTCCACCCATACCTCCGCCTGCAGGAACAACTGCTCCAGGACATCCGCCTCCACCGCCGCCCATGACTTTCATGAACATGGGTAGCCTTGGCAGGAATTTACCGTATGGCGTTGTGGGCGCTGATGGCTCGATCGCGGACGAAGTCGGACAGGGCCCACCTCCGCCGGTGAACATGGGGAACAAACCGACGTTGTCTTGATGAATGTGAAGAATGGAAGAGGAGAGAGAATGGTAATGGTGAGCTCCGATCTATGGTCAAATTTGAATGTTGTGCTACACCGCGCTAGCGTCACTGGGTTTTTGGTGGTGGATTGTACATATACTGTTAGTGTTTTCATGAGCGAGCGAGCGAGCGAGCGAGACCCAGCTTCTTATTGATTGATTGATCGATGATACCCCAGTTCTGGACAAGGAGAGAAGAGAGAAACGCGGGATACGAGAGGAAATTAGCAGAATTGAAGGAATGAAATGAAATGAAGAACCCAATGAAAAGTCGCATGACCATGACAATCTTCGAATTTCTCAGTCAAGGAAATTTCAAGATGCCCCCATGACAGGCGATCTTGTGGCAGTAGGCAGTTAATAGGTGTTATTCGAAATCGACTCGCTCTCGCAAGGGTGGCGGCTGATGTATGTGTTCACGTCCCTATGGCGGGACAGCTACATTTGGTGAGTTCCGCCACCGCTCTCTCCGAAGGACGTCTTGGCAGATTTTGAGTCGATGCATGGATATTATGAGGAATACGAGCAGGGAGGAGAGAGTAGGCATGCCGCTGCGTCGCGGCCGATCGCTTTTGAGGAAAGGAAAAGAGGACTTGTCCCGCAGCAGATGGAAAATCCGACAGGAAGGGACCTTTCAAATGCCATGCGGAGCTTAATGAGCTTTGAAGCATGTGGCATTGCTCGGACGTGTGGCAGGTAGGGCTTATTTTCTTTCGCCCAATGTTGTTTGGAGCTGGACTTTCGATGACAGTGCACTAGCTTTTGTTGTGTTACCTGTGATCTTTTAGGTCGAATGCCGTGAGTTGGGCAAAATGTTTCATCGTTCGTCTGGTTTGATGGACGATGCTGCAACAGGCGAGGTGGGATTGGTATGTGGCTGAGCCGGCATACTACCATTATCAGAGCTCGGAGAATCAGGCGATGTGGGTTTTTGGTCAATGTTTGATGTGGGATTCGTGTGCTTGGATCGAGGGAGCAGTACCATATACAACATGCTGCGATCTCTGCAGAAGTCAATAGCGACTGAGACGGGATCAGGGTCGTGTCGTGGCTTGCTTCGTGCGAAACTGTCTCACGTCCTTCCGAAGCATTGATGAGTGATCAATCCCACTGTCGTCGTCGGCGGCGGACATGGCCGCCTCATCATTGCAGAGATCTTGGCAAAAGCCATCGACGATCTATGAAATGTCAAGCCTGGTCGCTGGCATTGTGCGTGTGGCCTGATGGCAGGGATGGAATGCTTCTGGAACGCGGTTCGACGACGGACAGAAGTAAGTATCAACATGGCTGTCAGCGGGCAGGCGTGAAGGATCGGTTCGGTTCACAGGGGCTTGGCGGACTTGTATCCGATCGGGTAGGAAGGTGTGATGAGAGTATATCGTCGAGTTTGTGATGATTCTGCTCACTGTACACGACTCTGGAACTCTTGGTATGGAGCAATGCGCGGCTGGATGCGGTATGTACGGCGAGCGGGCGGGGATGGTCCAGACGCGGCTTTGAGAGAGAAACAGCAGACTGACTCGTTCCGGGCCATCATGTACCCCAAACGCGCAGACGGGGAGTGGAGCTCTGAGCCGCTGCGGCGTCGCGGGACAGCTCCCAGACGTGTGTCGTTGCGCAGTGCTGTGCCTGTGCAGTGCGGAGAGCAGGTCGACGAGGTCCGCGCTGGTTTGGCAGACGGCGAGCATGGGTGCGTGGTGCTCTTCTGCATCATCGCCGCCTCTGTGATCGCCCGCGCCTCATTCCGGGCCAAAGGTTGCGATTGAGCGTCTTTGTTCAAGTGGTGCAGCGCAGAGAGACAAGCGAGCCACAGCACAGCTCGTCGTCTTCGCTTCGGTTCCGTGCGCACAGCTCACGGCCTCCATCACGCCCACACCCACACCTACACCTCACATCCCAGGCCTCGTCTCGACCGCAACGGATACCGCACGTACCTCTCCGCTCCGCCACAACGCCCCATCGCAGCACCCCGCTGCTGCTGCCACCGCTGCTCCGTCAGTGACTGCGCCGTCCATGGGCTTTGTCCCGCAACCGTTCACGTCGCTGCGGGACTCGTGTTTCCCATGGGCTAGCCACGAGTAGATGTAGCAACACCGTTCGGGGAGGATGACCCTGCGCAATACCACCTCTTCCTCGGACCGCCATGGCTCGACTGGCGCTGAATCGACGCGTTCCACCGATACTGTCAGAGGCCCGTTTGGCAGCTTCTCCACCGTGCGGAGCCAGCCGCCGAAGCTGCATACCAGGCGCGAGAAGTACGTGTTTGCATTCTCATATGTCTGTGGCGTTGGGAGGAGGGGAAAATGTTTGGGCGCAAGGATAGTGGGAAGCGTAGACGATGAAACGTCCATCTACAATAGCAGCACGGGCGGGTCGTAGTGTGGGCTATGCTCGGACGGCAACATGCACAATGCGAGCACGGCTGCATACACACATCGCGCATTTCGTTTGGTGGCACGGTGCAGACAGCCGGGCGAACCAGTCTGCTGCGAAACAGGTTAGCTAACAATAGTGCAATAGACTCGAACGGCAAGACTCCGAGGTCTCACCTTTAACCATTCCCAAACCTCAGCCGGGCAACGCACGCGCGAATAGCATTGCACCATGGGAATCCGACTCATCATCGCCCTCCAGGTCAGCAGACAACTCGGGCAGCACACCTGCTCCGCGCCAGCACCACCCGACCGCCCAGGCAATGGCCTGGAGCAACAGCAATGACAACCACAACACGGCCATGCCGCAGTCCATCTTCACCGGCAGCTTCTACAACGACAGCAATGAGAACCTCAGCCAGATATCGCCGGGCTACGCGCCAGCCAACGGCATGTACTTTCCCGATGGCGAAGACCGAAGGCCGTCGATAGCGAGTGCGACCACGATATCATCCACGGGCTCCAAGGCGAGCGTACGGGATCGCATGCAGAAGAAGCTGCAGGGGTTCTTTGGCGAGGCAGATGTGCCCATTGGTACAGAGAGTCGTCAGAATTCAGAGGCGAGTTCAGTGCAGAATGGGGCTCTCCCTCCATTTGCGCCGGGCGCGAGCGCAGGGCGAAACCGCAACAACTCGATGAACGATGCCATGATGCGCAGCGGCCCACCGAGCCCGGGCTCAAGGCCGCGAACACCCGGGCCTCAGCCGTCGAGTGAGGTCACTCCATGGGTGTTCCAAGATCCTGAGGTATGTCGAGGCGGTCCTGTGCACACAGGCAGGCATGGCTGACGTTCAAACTAACACAGAATGCGCCTCCTGCACCTGAGTCGAACTTTCCACCCGAGAGCAATGGTCGTAAGGCTTCGCGATTGCACTTGCCTGGACATAAGCATAATCGGAGTACTGACGATAAAGGCTATGGCTTCCCACTGCGACCTTCGACGTCCCGTGAGCAATCCTTCAGTTTCATGCGCGCCGGCACCAATGCTTCGAACCCGATGAGCTCAGCGCTCAATCTCAAATCCGCTCGTTCCACCAGTCCTGCACCGAGTGCACATAGCGCTGTAGGCAGCTCCGCCACCCGATCCCCCAATGCTGGAGGCCACAAACGATCACTATTTGATCGTGTCACTGGCCGACATAAAGGGGATAAGGAAAATCTGCAGTCGCAGTCCTTCACATCTCTGCCTGGAATGCAGAAGATACCGACACGCGAACGAGCAGAGAGCAGGGTCAAGGGCGGAAAAGGCAAAGCAGATGCGGCCAATGGCGGAACCGTACAGAAGAAGGGCCCGCGGTTGCCCTTCAAGAGCAACAAGACAGCAGAAACGAATGTGGAGCAGGCGAGGCCGGTCAAAGATCCAAATGAATCACATGCAGAAGCAGGAGATGCTTTGTGGCATCTGGACACCGATATATCGCACATGGAGGGAATTATAGATCCCAGAAATCCACCGGTGAACTCGCCGCACAACGAGATCTACGCTGGGTGGCCGCCCGAGGAAGCTCCTCCAGAACCGGACGACAAAGGTGCCTGGGACGCACCTGACAGCTGGGCGGTGCAGAAAGTCGCAGACGAGAACATGCGCAGACTCACAGAACTGGATGACGAAGGTGATGTGAGGAGAGATGACTCGGGGCCAATGTTTTTTATGCGTATATTCCGCGCTGATAGCACGTTTGCCGTCATATCTGCCAGTCTGAACACTACTGCCGCAGAACTGATATCGATGATGGCGAAGAAAACATTCCTTCAGGACGAACTGGACAAATACCAGATCGTGATGCGGAAACAGGACACGAGCCGACAATTAGGCTCCGGCGAGCGACCTCTGGTGATGCAGAAGAGACTACTTGAGCAGGTCGGTTACCAGGAGAAGGATCACCTAGAGGATCTGGGGCGGGAAGATCATGGCTATCTGTGCCGTTTCACCTTCTTGCCTTCCAAGATGAGCGGCTACAGTAGCCTCGAGCGCGATCCTGGATTCAACAAGATGCAACGATTCAACCATATCGATCTGTCTGGGAGGAATTTGATCACAATACCGATCACGCTCTACCAGAAATCCACGGAAATCATCACACTCAACCTTTCACGAAACCTCACTCTTGACATTCCAAAAGACTTTGTGCAAAGCTGCACGAATCTTCGGGAGATCAAATACACGAGTAACGAAGCCTGGAAGTTGCCCCCTAGCTTGGCGCTGGCCTACAAGCTCACCACGCTCGATGTATCAAATAACAAGCTGGAGTCACTAGAACACGCAGAGCTTTACAAGTTGCAGAACCTGCTGAGTCTGAAGTTGTCAAACAACAAGATTACAACGATACCGACCTACTTCGGCCAGTACCGAGCACTCCGCAGTCTGAACTTATCATCCAACTCGCTTTCCGAGTTTCCACCTGCACTCTGTGAGCTCACGACACTGGTCGATCTGGACATCAGCTTCAACTCGATCTCAACACTGGGCGACATCCATACCTTGACGAACCTCGAGCGGCTTTGGGCTACCAACAATAAGCTGTCAGGCCCGTTTGACAAGTCTTTCAGCGCACTAGTGAACTTGCGCGAGATTGATGCTCGTTTCAATCACATAAGCAACATTGATATTGTATCGCAACTGCCGAAGCTGGAAGCATTGATGCTGGGGCACAACAGCGTGTCGCAGTTTGAGGGCTCATTCCAATGCTTGAAAGTGCTGTTCTTGAATCATAACCCGGTCACGAATTTCGACCTGAACGCGCCGGTACCGACCCTGTCAGTTCTGAATCTGGCATCGGCTAAATTGGCTCGTCTGCCAGATGCACTCTTCATGAAGATGTCCGGGCTCACCAAGCTTACGATCAGCAAGAACCATTTCGTGTCGCTCTCCCCACATTTTGGGATGCTTTCCAAACTAGAGTATTTGAGCATTGCCAAGAATGAGCTGAGCAGACTACCTGCGGAGATAGGGCGTTTGACCGAACTGCGCTATCTCGATGTCAGAGAGAACAACCTGAGTATGCTACCGCCGGAGATCTGGTACGCAAAGCGATTGGAAACACTGAATGTCTCGTCAAATGTCCTAGCGGACTTTCCGAAACCAGGGGCCCCTCCTCCAACACTGCCAGACGGACCGCTTGCGGTGACGCCGAGTCAAATGCCAAACGCCCACAGTCCTGACTTTGAGGAATTGGGCAAGTTGGAAGACTTCCAACTACGACGCCCGAGCCAAGCCTCGGGAATGCTAAGCACAGCCAGCTCTCCGGGCACACAATCACGCAAAGGATCGGTGGTATCGGCCTACTCAGGCAAGGCAATGCTTGGGCGGACAAGCACTACGAGCAGCACTGCGACCCTCACAGCAGGAACAGGTGGTGGGCGGAAAGACTCGACGTTGTCTCATAGGTTGGCGTCGACGTTCTCCACATCCCTTCGACATCTCTTCCTGGCAGACAATCGCTTGGAGGACGACGTCTTTAATGAGCTGGTTCTGCTCCCTGAACTCCGCATATTGAATCTGTCATACAACCAGTTGTACGACGTCCCGCCGCGGACGATTCGCAAGTGGACGCATCTCACCGAGCTCTACCTGTCTGGCAATGACCTGACATCGATTCCGTCAGAGGACCTCGAGGAAGGGTCGTCGCTTAAGGTCCTGCACATCAACAACAACAAGTTTCAAGTACTGCCCGCAGAACTTGGCAAGATTCAGCGACTCGCGATTCTTGATGTGGGTAGCAACATGCTCAAGTACAATGTCTCCAACTGGCCATACGACTGGAACTGGAACTGGAATCGTCAGCTTCGGTATCTGAATTTGTCAGGTAACAAACGTTTGGAGATAAAGCCGAGTGCGCAATCACTCAGTGGGCGTGATCAACGCGATTTGACCGATTTCTCTTCACTGATCAATCTCCGCATTCTGGGCTTGATGGACGTGACACTCACGATTCCTTCAGTACCAGATCAAGCTGCAGATAGACGTGTACGACTTGCAGGATCCGTTATTGGCAACACCATGCCATACGGTATGGCAGATACACTTGGCCGGAACGAGCACTTGTCCACCTTGGATCTGGTTGTCCCTCGCTTCAGGGGCCACGAAGACGAAGCACTTGTCGGCATGTTTGACGGGCAGTCACTATCATCGGGTGGCAGCAAAGTTGCAAAGTTTTTGCAGGAGAAATTCAAGCACCACTTTATTGAGGAGCTTGAGAAGATTGACAACGAGAACGAGACGGCTCTCGATGCACTTCGTCGTACCTATCTCGGACTCAACAAGGAGCTGGCTGCTGCCGCGACACAAGCCATGGATGCCCGCGAGCATCCAAGCAGCGCCATCGTGCATCGTGGTAGCGTCACTGGACCAGATCTCGGCGATGACGATATATTGTCGGGATGCACCGCTACAGTGATGTACCTTCATGGCATGGAGCTGTACATTTCAAATGTCGGAGATGCGCAGTGTCTGCTTATCCAGTCTGAAGGAGGCCACAAACCCATCACAACGAAGCATGACCCAGCCGAAGCCAATGAGCGCAACCGTATCAGGGAAGCTGGTGGCTACGTGTCAAGACAAGGCAAGCTCAATGATCAGCTTGAAGTCTCCCGTGCCTTTGGCTACGTGCATCTAGCACCATGTGTCATTGCAGCACCAGCACTGAGCAAGATCGACATCAGAGAACAGGACGAAATGATCCTGTTGGCCTCTCGAGAACTTTGGGATTACCTGACACCAGATTTTGCTGTTGATGTTGCGAGACAAGAGCGTGGCGACCTTATGAGGGCAGCGCAGAAGCTTCGCGATCTTGCAATCGCCTTTGGTGCCACGGGCAAGATCATGGTCATGATGGTGGGTGTGAGCGACCTCCGAAAGCGAGAGAAAGCTCGTTTCCGCACCCACAGCATGAGCATGGGTCCTTCAGGCTCGCCAGACGACTACTTCACGACAGTGCGGAAGGCGAAGCGTGGTCGAGATGCTGTGGGCGACTCAAAGCTCGCTCGCCTGGATCAAGAAGTCGAGGCTCCGACGGGAGACGTCACTCTCGTCTTCACAGACATTAAGAACAGCACGATACTATGGGAGACATATCCCATCGCGATGCAGTCTGCGATCAAGATGCACAACGAGGTCATGCGTCGTCATCTGAGAATCATTGGAGGCTACGAAGTGAAGACCGAAGGTGACGCCTTCATGGTTGCTTTTCCGACTGTAACCAGTGCGCTGCTGTGGTGCTTCACGATTCAAAGCCAGCTTCTTGACGTGCAGTGGCCTCAAGAAATCCTTAACAGCGTTCACGGAGAAGAGATGCAGGATGCGGATGGCAATGTGATCTTCCGAGGTCTGAGTGTGCGTATGGGCATTCACTGGGGACGACCAGTGTGCGAGATCGACCCGGTCACGAAGCGTATGGACTACTTTGGACCCATGGTCAACCGTGCAGCTCGAATCGAAAGTGTCGCCGACGGTGGCCAGATCTGCGTGTCGTCAGACTTTATCCAGGAAGTGCAGAGGATGCTGGAGAGTCATATCGAAACCGATCGAAGTGGCTCCACTGGCTCTGAGGATACCCTTAGCGATGATATGCTCAGCCAGACCATTCGTCGCGAGCTTCGATCACTGAGCAGTCAAGGATTCGAGGTCAAGGATCTTGGCCAACGAACGTTGAAGGGTCTTGAAAATCCTGAATACATCTACTTGATGTATCCTCACTCACTTGCGTCGCGATTGGTAGTGCAGCAGCAGAAGGCTGAGGCAGAATCAAGAGCGGCTCAAGAGAGTGCCATTGAAGCAAAGAAGACGCGCAACAGCCAACTCACCATCGACACGGATAATGTATGGGACTTGTGGAACGTGTCCCTCCGACTGGAAATGCTCTGCAGTTCTCTGGAGAGCACGGGCATT